>CAIGQZ010032997.1:11809988-11829509 GCA_903798205.1 Danio tinwini
ATGAATGAGTATATTTTTGAGTAGTATATTCTTTAAAATCAAAAAAGAAGAAGAAATAGTCCTTTAATATGGTCAATATATGGAAGAGTTTAGATGCAAAAACTTCTTAAGGCCATCTGAAAATTTCCATATATCAGGCTCCTATGTATAGGTTCAGTAATTTTACTTTTATGGCAAAAAATAAGTTATTTTCATGGTCATTAAAGTGTAATAACTCAACATAAACAATGGAGGCTGAAATTTTTTTAATTTTTTTTTTACTGAAATTTCAGACGGCACCTAGAGGGTTTTGCATCTGAACTCTTTGTATATAAACTATTAATTGACTGATTACATTTAAAGACTAGGTACTGTATCATTATCAGCCAGATTATAAAATATATATTATGTATATGTTTCTTACTTGTATTGTTATATTTAATTTTTGTCATACCTTGAAGTGGTTAAAAATCAAGCTCAAACCATTTTAAACCCTGTTTTAGGGCTGGGCGATTAATTGAATTGAAATTGCAAACGCTATTGAGCAAAGCTGCGATTGTCATTCACCTCTTTTTCTCTGAAGTCCAGAGGCGCTCTTGTAAAAACTTACGAACCTGTCAAAATCAAGTGTGCCACACACCTGCTTTTGAGTGATGCTCCTGGCTGTTAGATCGCCACCTGGCTGCACCAGTCTCCTCCGTGTTAATGAACGAGACTTGAGCCCAAATAAAAAAATGAATTACACTTGCAATAAAATGTCCCGAAAGATGGATTTGGTCAGTTAAGGCACTGGTTATCACGCTGATGTAGGTGCAGATCTTCATTTTTGTAAACAGTGTAATTTTAGCAGTAATTTAATGCTATAAAAACAGGGCGTGTCATCGTGATTGACAGTTGTGATTGACAGCTTCTCTAAGCTGACCGTCGGTGCTTCGGGGGAAGATTGAAGTGTTATTACTCCATTTCTGTGTTATTTTACCATGATAAAATGAGTAGTTCAGCAGTAAACTATACTTTCTGACCTACATGATCTGATGAATCACTGTTTATTCGGTAACGTCAAGGTTTTATTGAGCTTTATTTTAGTTTGCTGATAAACGCCTAGCCATGACGAGGAAAATACAGGTGATAGTTGTCTAGCAGTAATTCTCTTTATGGCTCTGAAATAATAATTAGGAAGACAAAACTAATGTTAGCCTATGTCCACATCGATCTCCTGTAACGTTATTTGAACTTGATTTAAAGGACGTCTTTGACAATTTGAGTTTCGGCATGTTATTGAGTTAATTTACTGAATTTGCTGTTATAAAATATTAATGTTCTAGAAACCGAATCTTTTATGACAAATAGAGCTGTAAATGTTATATATTATTTATATACATCATGTATCGTTGGCTTTTTATTTGAAAACTCCTAATAAACTTTAAAATGAATGTAAATTCCTCTTTGGCAGATATTGGGGTATCGAATAAACCAAATTAAATCGAAGCCAAAGAAATGATAAAAAAGAGATGTCTAAATATCCTGTTGATATTTAGAAATCTTGCTGTATTTATCTTTTAAACGCACGATTTTCCCTGCATGTTGAATCGTTATCTATGGTGTGTATATTTTGGGTCCTGTTGATTTGTTAATTAAAATGAAAAACCTTTCTAAAAATGTGTTGTTTATGTTATTGTTCATATTTTACAAATGTTATTTCTACCCATATGAAGATAACAAATACTAACAACCTTGTTATAAGAGAAATATTTTTCTGTGCTCATAGCTGAGTCTAACTCTGGCTAGAGTGTATGAAAGATCGTTTATTTTGCAGTCCAACATATAATTGTTTTTATTCAATTATAACAGCTTACATCATAATAAATCGTTTATTTTTACGTGTTTTTAAATGTAAGTGCTTATATTTATATTAGCGAGCCTTTGTTATAGAGCAGATACGGGTGGTCAAATGAGAAGTTGGGGGGCTTGGTTGATTTGACGTACAAGCGTTTGGTTAGAAGCTTGATTCCACGGCTCCGCCTCTGGCTCCAACAGGTAGTCCCTTCTGCGCATGGCCAGGCTCCAATTTCAGCAGTCTTTTGTGACAGTTTGTGCCCGTCATGAGGCGTTTTTCCTTTAAAGCGTTCAATGGGAAAAGGCGCTGTCACGTCGTCCATATTTTTAACAGTCATTGGTCAAAATACACAAGAAGAAATTAAGGAAATCCCCTGTGGAAAATAGCGGTTGCTGAATAAACAGAAGAGTTAACTGCTTTCATTGATACAGCATGACTAATAAACACATGACTATGGAATCACCTAAAGAAGGTTTTATTTCAAACACTTGACTATAGTTATGTTTGGAGTAAAAACTGTCGTATTTTCACATGCAGCTTTTACTAAAGCCGTAATTCATTGCTGATGGAAACAGTAAAGGTGTGAACCTACACTGGTCTCATGGTTTGGTTCGGTTACGATTATCATGCCATCAATTCGGTTCAGTTCTATATCTTGGTGCATTGACGATGATTTCCATACACAAATATATTTTACTTCACAGCACAAGAAAATTGTAGAAATATATTTATATATTATTTGTAATACAATTTTGTCCTTAAATACAAGCAGTCAGAACTGTACCTTTTAAAATCTCAAGTACATGCACAGAACAACATGAGAATGTACCGCAAATAAACAAATGTAAATATCCTGCTCTCTTTTTTTTTTTTGCAAGCACTTACACCCCTATGATTGGTCACACGCTCAACAGAAAGGGCTGCGATTGGTTCTAATGCTCTGGCGCTGTTCACTAATGAGTGACGCTGATAAACAGATGCGGCGATCACAGCTGATCCATGATACATGCAGAGGAGAAAAGTCGCTCTGCAGACACGCGCTCGTGTCTGGATCCACAAGTCCAAATCGCTATAACAGCCGAGAGGAGAGGAAAAGTCACGCTTGCAGGTCAAATGGGTCACAGTGAGAGAGAGAAATAGTTACTTTCATTTTCTCAATAGCAGTGAAACCACTTCACCTGCATGTCAGTGAAACACACAACACAGTGAGTCCAGCAAACACACACACAGTAAATTGTTCAGAGTTTCTGTGTTTTTAAGTAGTTACAGTGTTTTAATTACGCTCGCCTCCCTTGCCATAATATTCTATCGCGACTTAGCACATATGAGATAAATGATGTCAGTACGTAATAACTGGTTATGATCTATTACTCAACCGGTACCGAATTGTCTGCGTCTGCATCGTGGTGCACCGAAGAAACAATAATTTTTGACCCCCCCTAGGAAACAGCTGTCATTATTGCAGAGCGATTATCTCAATGTCGTTATCAACCAATTAAACCAAATTGTTTTTCACAGCTCCTCAAACTCCTGTGTAGTAAACTCCATCTAAACACACATGCTGGAGGTTTACTAGAACTGGCTTTACTGACAAGATGCGCATGAAAATCACTTTGATTAAATTGCTCATCCCTACCCTGTTTACACCTGTATTTAATGCCGCAGGTCAGACGAAAATGCATCTTAATACAAACTGTAAACATGACCTCAGAGCAAAAAGAATTAGACCACAATACAAGTCTTCTCATTTAAGCTTGGTGTTAAGATCTGAGGTTAAGCACAGCAATCATGTGGATAGTCTGAAATAAATTGGTCTGGTGTCCTGAGATGTCTGGTGCCTGACCCCAGCTTTGGCTGTAGCTCTGTTCAGATCCGTCTGTCCCGACCAGACGATTCATCTCCAGCAGATCCCCAGCAATGAATCACATTTACTGTGTTATTAACTCCAGGAATTTCATATTAAATGTGACTTTCTGGTTCTTTAACTCAGTCCACCTTGATGCAGACTGTAAGCGCCCCTGGAGAGTCGTAGATGAGCGTGTTAGAACAACAGTGAGAGAGGTATGATTGGCTGGCTCGTCTTGACTTCCCCTTCCCTGTTTGTCTCCCAGGACAAATATCTGTCAGGAGGGATGTGCACCAACCTGTATAAGGAATTAAGAGCAAAAACCTGCTGCTGTGTTTGATTGGCCAAATATGGCCATGTGGAGTGCCAGCCAGCGAGGTGGAGGAGGAGGAATGTGTTTGTTCTGTTGCTGCTTCAAAGAGCATTTGCTGAATATTGAGGAAGCAGCATCTTTAGGGGCTAGATTGTGCTGTAAAATATACTTTAATTATCAGTTGTACATAGGTTGTGATTCATGGCTGTTTTCCATTTTACAGACATTTTCAAGCTGCATAGGCATGGGCCAATATAAGATTTTAAAATTTCCGCTACATTTATTCTTCCATAGTGGGGCGCCACACCAAAATTCATCCCTCTACTGCTACATTACAGATTCTCATTCAAAACATTCAATGACTTTATCTTGCTGGAGTTTATAGCCATTTCACTTTACTTCGAGACGCATTATTGCCGCTCTGTAGGTCTATTGGAGACATTCATAGATATTTCTGGCAAATCTAATTAATGTTGTAGACCTACTTCTTACATAAATGCACAAAATCGCACTTCAGCAGCGTTTATTTGAGAGCGCACTAGAAAATCTGCACTTATATTTAAGGGGGTGCAAGAAGTTTTGTGCATGAACTGAGGAAATCGGCGCACAAGCAAAGATATTCACGTGCTCTGATGAATGCGATCTCGACTTGTATAACTGCGCTCACAACATTTGTCATTGAAATAATGCCATATTAGGTAGTTGGTAGATCTGTGTAAAAGACCCAACAGGGTCCGCCATCACAGCTGGAAAAAAATCCTAGAGGAAACATTGGATTCTCATTGAACCTAATTTATTTCATTTTAAGAAACATTAAAAGTATTTTGGACCAGTAAACATGTCAGGCTAAATAATAAAAATAAATCATTAGCTATGTTTCCATCCACCTATTTTTATGCACATTTTGGATATGCGCATAAAAAAATGGTTGATGGAAATGTCAAGATGCACATACATTTTGAAAATGCACATAACTGAGAAGGATACATTTTTTATTTGAAAGAAAAGATCCACGTAAACTACGATGGAAACACTTTTACCGAACAAATTCCAGTATGCGCATTAAAAAAGGTCATGTGATTTTGTCATGTGGTCATATGATAGAAATGTGTGTGATGGATAAACCAGCAGGCTGAGCACATTGTAAAACATCTGAAATGTTGTTTAGGTCATTCTAAAACCTCTTAACCCTTTCAGTATTAGTGGTATTATATTATTATAATAGACCTCCAGAATTGTCAAGCGCGTCTGTGCTCCGATTCTCACGCCTTCAAGTGCCACCACTTGTTCACTGCATGTCGATATTTGTCTTCTGAGGCGCAAGTAAATTATTAGATAAAAAAAAATAAATTCACACAGCTTCTCCCACTGCAACAAATTCCGTTTTTATTTTTGATATTTGGTGCAAGTTAATCAGGAAGTGACGATTTTGATCATTTTGACTCGGCCAGCCCAGTGAAACGACATGAACATTATTGAGCATGTCTAGGGTAAGATGGAGGAGGAGGCATTGAAGATGAATCCATAGAATCTTGATGAACTCTGGGAGTCCTGCAAGAATGCTTTCTTTGCCATTCCAGATGACTTTATTGATCAACTAGAAGTCAAGTTATAATTTATTGTTCCTAAAACTTGGATAGGTGACAGGACTTTTGTCATGTAGTGTAGTTAATCGTGAGAATTGGTACTTCTACTAAAGTGTTATCGTTATTTCTATTTTCTACAATATTACGTATTGAAATATTTATAAAACAGGTATATGTACTATGATTAATAAGACCTACCTACAATAAATAATTTCATTCTACTTCAAATGCCAATATAAGTTATTTTTATAACTTTTTAACCTCAACAGTTGTCTGTTCAGAGGTCAATGTCTCTTCATGAAATTTAAATGTAAAAATAGTCTGAATAATGAATGAATGCATGCATACATGCATAGTCGTGTAGATCTGGTACAAAATGAAATTTAGTAAATGATGCAGAAATGTTTATTTATTAGTTTTTTTTCTTGTACAAGTTTGACCTACTGTGCACTAAGATCATCATCCAAGATTTTGTCTTCAACATAAAAATCTAAATTACATTTATGCATGCAAAGTGATCCAAAAAAATAAAAGTCTGGAAAAGTGATTTAAACCAAACAGTTTCTTCTGGTATCTGTGGAAAACGGTTGGTGGTTTTCTTTGAATTAAACCAGCTCTCTCCAAGTCCTTTCACAGCATTTCACTTGGGTTCAAATCAGGACTTTGACTAGGCACTTCCAAAACATGACATTCTTTTGAGTCAACCTGCATTATTGCCAGTATTTCCTGCTGAATGTACTGTTTGCAGTGACTTTTTTTTTTTTTCCTTGCCGCTGTCGCCACTGGCTTGCATGGTTCGGGACTTGTAGAGCTGCGCATCGATGAATTACTCTTCAGTGTTTGAACTCTCAGTAATGAATATTAAACCACACTGACCCGAACTGAACTGAACTAAACTGAACTTAAACTCTGAAAACTGATCTGACACTTTCAATTCACTATAATCTTCTACGTGAAGCTGCTTTGACACAATCCACATTGTAAAAGCGCTATACAAATAAAGATGAATTAAATTTAATTGAACTTCCTCCGCACTTTCCCGAATGGACTCAGAGACTAACTTCACCTATTTCAAGAAGGTCTATATAGTGTATGCTGGCTCATTGCAAATACATGCCTTAGCCTACATTTTTGCAATTTGTAAATATACGTTAGTGCGAGTACATTTTGTTACACATTTCTAATGACAAATCCACTAGTGGACGCTGTATACATTTTTAAAGATCTGACATGCATTTCTTGGGGTACATTTTGTTGTATATTTTATATACACATCTTTCATGTCCATGAAAGATGTGAGGCTTATCGTACAGATAACCTAGACACAGCAAACCACTGCTCTAAAGCCTTCTCTAATCCAACCAATGTTTTCAAAAGCAAACAAGAGAACATTGCACTACATTTCACAAAGTTTGATTTTACATTGCTTAAATCTCTTTTGGATAAATGTGCTTCACTGGCGCTCTGTATTACAAGTTTAATACTGTACAATGTGAGTTACTGAGCAAACTGACCACATCAGATAAGTTGGTTATGGAGGTAGTTAGGTGTGACAAATATTTTCTATTACAAATTACAGACACAGTTAAGTAGTTTTGTGGTGTTTATTTGGCCTTGTACAAAAACTGCATGCCAATAATATTTTTTCTGTTGATAATATGTTATTGTAAATATCAATAGTGTGAAAAGGAACACCAGTTGATGCCATCATACTGCCCTGTAGCATTCATTCTACCTATGTTTTTTGCTGTTTAACAATAATAAAGGCTGAAGCACATATTGCCAATAAGCTTGTGCTGCAAAAATGCTTTCAACTGGATAGCTTTAAGGGAATTCTAGTGGTACAAAGGTACACTTACATCACTGGTTCGAGCCCCGGCTGAATCTGTTGGCATGTCTGTGTGGAGTTTGCAGGTTCTCCCCGTGTTTGCGTGGGATTCCTCCGGGTGCTCCGTTTTCCCCCCACAGTCCAAAGACATGCAATATAGGTGAATTCAATAAACTAAATTGGCCATAATGTATGTGTGTGAATGCAAGAGTGTGTGGGTGTTTCCCAGTGATAGGTTGCGGCTGGAAGGACATCTGCTGCGTAAAACATATGCTGGATAAGTTGGCGGTTCATTCCACTGTGGCGACCCCTGATTAATAAAGGGACTAAGCTGAAAAGAAAATGAATGAATTAAATAGTAAGTAAAAATTTACTGACAAGATAACTCTTCAATTAAGAGACAATGCTTCCCCACCACTGGCAAGTTTTTTCAGCACATTATGTTTTAGGTATTTTTTCTTACAAAGAAAGCATATGCACATAAATATGCAGACATAAATATCTCCCCCCCACACACGCATACAAATAAGTGTCTTCATAAACCACATAAGCAAACAGATGCATGCATGTGAGTGAGTGTGTGTATTATATATACTTTATTTTAAAATACACTACTTTTTTGTTAAAAAAATATTTAATTTTTATGCAACATATGTATCAAAGTGGAGATGAAACATGAACACAAACATTGTTTAAAAGCAGAGGCTTGGTTTTTTTATTTTGATATTTAAAGGGCCATGAAACCCCTCTCTTTCAGTACAAGCCTACCTTGATATTTTCATTTTTTCAAAAAATGCTCAGAGTTTGGCGTGGATTGCTGCGAGCAGAGGAAGGAGTGGGCGTGGCCGGCAGAGCAAGGGCAAAAAAAGGGGAAGCGAACAACTGTTGTCAGTTGGCTCACAAAATGAGACACAAACCGTGAGGAGTCGCATGATTTTATAGTTTACAAAGTTAAAATGCAAAGAAATAATCAGTAATTTAATGCCCTGCTACATGTGTTATTCGTAATTTCATATTCACACAACCACAATTTGTTATATCATTATAAAGATAATCCTGTTTATATAAACACTATTAAATGAGGAGGACTTCTCTCTACCTGAATCCCCGGGTCTGAATGCAGACACAGTGGATAGCAGTGCAGCAGGTCTCTTGCCCTGTGTATTCCAACCATTAACCCTGCCGGTAATCTGGAGAATTTTAAACATAGGCGAACACAGCAGCACGGATAAAGGCGATGTGTCTGAATGGTAACGAACTCAACTGATAAAAGACAAAGTCCGCCATTCTCCAATTCTTGTACAGCTCTCCCGACAAAAATGCTTGCTGCACACAAACAGCTTTGCTGTATCTGCCCTAACAGAATCATGGGGAAAACATGCAACAAACCCTGTGGATCATGAAAACAAAGACATACGACCCGTGCCATGCGCAGATGTGGTCGTTGGGTCTCACAGCTTGGCAGGTCTGCCTTGCCTTTGGTAAGCACATGCTCTCATGACTAATTAGGAAGCAGGGTCTTCTCATAGGATAAGAAAAGTCATCTATGAATAATAATGAGAAACCAACGTGTCATCACTCCACTAGCAGATTCGTGCTACATCACCGATTTTTATCTCGCCCCAATAATGATTTTAAACCCGAAAGATGAAATTAGCTGACAAAAGCTCAAAATTATTCAGTTTTTCTCACAATTAAAGCTGACAGGTGCTAACGTTGTCTTAACTGATGCTTAACACACACAAATCTGCTAAAATCTCAAAAAAAGTACTCGATGGGGTCTTGAACCTTTAAGATGGTTATATTCCTAGCAGAAAATATTCTGAGGGCCATCAAATTTAATGCGTTTAAGGGTCTTGTTAAAAAAGGCAAGAAAATTAGGAATTTGTTCTGTGAGTTTCATTTGTGGAATGGAAAAGACGCATTAATTTGTCATAGGTTTATTTGACTTTAACTTTTGGAAGATTCTGTTCAGTTCACTTTCTAGCCAGATTCAGAATTTCTTCCAGAGAAAGACTTGAAATAGCTGTAGCTTGCAGCACTTCAGACAAGCTGAAACCTGTGTGAAGAGAAACAAAGAGATGAAAGTTACTGCAATTAGAGCAGAGTAAGGACGCTTTTTTAACTTTGACATACAATGCTCAGCGTATATGCGTACACCCCTCACTAGTCTATTTTTTATTAATATTTTAATAGGAAACTATACTATATTATATTTTTGCATATACATTAGATTAGTCAGTACTGAAGCCAAATTGAAAACTTATCTAACAATATAACTTACAATAACGGTCCAAAAACTAGTACACCCAAACTTTATATGTTATTGAAAAATATTGAATACAAATAAATAAAAAAAGGAAAAATCAAAAGTAGCCAAGTAATAAAAAAAATTTAGTTGAAATGTTGTAGGTTTTAATGTTTTTTGCAATGTTTTGCTTGAATTTAATTATATTATCTTTTGTTTAAATGCTCCACAATACATTACCTAAATTCACTGAGAAATGGATACAAATGCTTATTTTCAAAATGGGGTGTACTCAATTATGCTGAGCACTGTAAACCACAGACTTTGTTTTAAAGTTCAGCTTCGAATGAACAATTCATCTCTTTAAACTTGATTGGTTTAAACTTTGGTCCTCGCAAAGG
Organism: Danio tinwini; assembly: GCA_903798205.1. NCBI lineage: Eukaryota > Metazoa > Chordata > Actinopteri > Cypriniformes > Danionidae > Danio > Danio tinwini. The sequence goes on from CAIGQZ010032997.1 coordinate 11,820,027, forward strand.
AATGTGTCATGGTGGTACTTCATCTTTTTGTTTAGCAAGTTCCAGATGCTTTACCATGATACTGTCTTTCAATGTAAAGGCTTACTGTAGCTTCTTAAAAAATGAAAAGCAGTTTATTTACGTACCCTCAGGCCAGCCATGATGTAGCAGACCTGTTATTATTCAGAAAAGAATTAAAGGAATAAGTTCATCATTTATTAACCATCACTTGTCAAAAACCTGTTTGGGTTTTTTTCTGCTGTTGAACACAAAATAATGTATATCTTTTGAAAAATGGTAGTAGCCATAGACTTACATTTGTTTTCCATACTATGGATTCCAATGGTTATGGTTTTCAACATTGTTCAAAATAACTTATTTTGCATTCAAAAGAAAAAAGAAACCCCTTGAGGGCAGGTAAATATTTTATTAAAGTTTTTTTTCATTGAATTTTCCCTTTGAAGAAGATTTTTAAGATGAAGCTGTGCTCTTTGATGATTCATCTCTACTTACCGGCAGTTGACACACGTACAAGCAAAGCAAAATGAATATGTTATGAATCACCAAGGACTAACTTCAGCTCAAAATTATATTTAATGTTTTCATTAACAACATTGATAGCTCTTCCTGAACTAGGCTTGATCCAATGACAAAAATTCCAGCCTCGAGTCTTAACCGATATCTCACACATAGATAATATGAGAATAACCAATATCTCTTCATATTCAGAATAAAAGCATAATTTAGAAAAACATACTTACTTTTTCTTTTCTTTTCTTTAACATGGCTGCACATAACGCCACTCTGTGTTTTAGTTAATATGGAAATGTGGTTAATGAAAAACTCTGTGGCTGTAATGCTGCACTTTAAAAGTTGTAAGCTGAAACTCTCATCACTGAAAACCGTTTGCCATAACAGTGTACCAAAGCAGTGGATTCATTCAAAATAACTCTTAGGGTTGACCACTAGAGAGGAAAATATAAATATTTGGATTGAAAAATGGAATTTCCAGCAGGCACTAATGTGGTCTGTAAGCTTTGTTTTGATGTAATTTCCACTTTCCAGTAGCTCGACTGAAATGATCATTTTGTCATGACTATAATTTAACAATGTCAACATTTAAGCTTCTCAGAACACATTAGTCACTTACACAAATGGAAAAGCAGACCTAGAGTTTCACACACTGAAATGTACAGATATGGTAAAAAGCAGCAGAGCATTTAAAAATTCCTTAGTCTGGATTTATTAGGTTTGTGTTTAATAAAATGATTATATACACTCAGCAACCGTTTTATTAGGAACACCTCTCCAACTGCTCGTTAATGCAAATTTCTAATCAACCAATCACATGGCTGCAACTCAATGCATTTAACATGTAGACATGGTCAACACGATCTGCTGCAGTTTAATCTGAGCATCAGAATGGAGAGGAAGGGTGATTTAAGTGACTTTAAACGTGGCATGGTTGTTGGTGCCAGACGTGCTGGTCTGAGTATTTCAGAAACTGCTGATCTACTGGGATTTTCATGCACAACCATCTCTAGGGTTTACAGAGAATGGTCCGAAAAAGAGAAAAAATCCAGTCAGCGGCAGTTCTGTGGGTGCAAATGCATTGTTGATGCCAGAGGTCAGAAGAGAATGGCCAGTCTAGTTCGAGCTGATAGAAAAGCAACAGTAACTTAAAATAACCTCTCGTTACAACCGAGGTATGTAGAAGAGCATCTTTGAACACACAACACGTCTAACATTGAGGCAGATGGGCTACAGCAGCAGAAGACCACAACGGGTGCCACTTCTGTCAGCTTAGAACAGGAAACTGAGGCCACAGTTTGCATAGACTCACCAAAATTGGATAATAGAAGATTGTAAAAATGTTGTCTGGTCTGATGAGTCTCGATTTCTGCTGCGACATTTGTATGGTAGGGTTAGAACTTGGCATCAACAACATGAAAGCATTGATTCATTCTGCCTTGTATCAATGGTTCAGGCTGGTGGTAGTGGTGTAATGGTGTGGGGGATATATTCTTGACACACTTTGTGCCTATTAGTACCAAATGAGCATTGTGTCAACGCCACAGCCTACCTGAGTATTGTTGCTGACCATGATCATCCCTTTATGACCACAGTGTACCTATCTTCTGATAGCTACTTCCAGCAGGATAACATGCCATGTCATAAAGCATCATTTCAGACTGGTTTCTTGAACATGACAATGAAATCACTGTACTCAAATGGCCTCTACAGTCATCACATCTCAATCCAATAGAGCACCTTTGGGATGTGGTGGAACAGGAGATTTGCATCATGGATGTGCAGTCGACAAATCTGCAGCAACTGAGTGATGCTATCATGTCAATGTGAACCAAAATCTCTGAGGAATATTTCCAGTGCCTTGTTGAATCTATGCCATGAAGGATTAAGGCAGTTCTGAAGGCAAAAGTGGGTCCAACCCAGTACTAGTAAGTTGTACTTAAAAATGTGGCCGGTGAGTGTGTATATTGTTTTAGTAACATTTCTTTTAAATTTCAAATAAAAATATTTTCAGAATTTTTTTTTATCCATTTGCTGTAATTGAAAATTCTGGTTTTCAGTCTGAAGTTATTGGATTAGTATTGTGTCATCCAGAAATGAATACAAATCTGTATTTTTTTTTTGTCATTTTTTGACTAATTGTCATTTTATGGTGTTATGACAACATTCTTATTTGGAGGACAAAAACAAATGATGAAAAACAATATATTTCTAAGTGGTCTCTTTATTTAGTTTTCAAAGCTGTATATACTGTATGTATTTTTTTCCTCCAGTTTCAATTTTAAGTTGACTCAAAGAATGAGTTCTTGGGAAGGACTGCAGTGTTTGACAATTAAAGCAAAACATTTTAATTCAACTTCAAAATATGACACTAAATTTGCATACATTTTTAATGCAGGGGGTGCAGGAATTACACTTATTACAAAGCCATACAGTACTTACATGCTATTTCAGACTGAATATTCAGAGTAGCATGGTGAACAATATAGGGAGCGCGTCAAAAATGAACCAATGTGAATATAAAAGCAACTTCAGCTCAGCAAAGCAGGCTAGATGAAATAGCGCTCTTTACTGATGTTTTGTTGTTAAACTAAATAAAAATCGATGCTGTAAAAGGTTTCTTATAAAACTGAAAATAGTCACATCAATCTTTCACTGAAGATTTCAGTGGCTGAACAACACTTCTGTGCATATAACCCATTTATAACAACACAATCTACATCAGCTTTGCGTGACTAAAATGGTTTTAAAACAGAACATTACCTGTCTAAAAGAAATACTTCAGCCATGGTGTCGTCCTTCCTCCAGCGTGCAAAAGTAACTCCAATATTGATTCAGGATTTAAAAAATGCTTCATTCAACATTTGTTTTTACTGATGTCACTCTCTCGTGTGCACGTGCAAACAGTGATCTATCTGCTTGAACAGGGGTGTGCAAATGTACAATCTACATCAGTTGACAGACAGTTAGGGGTACTTATCAGAATTATGGGAATTATTGGCCCGACAAGATTTAATTGGATGAACATGTTTTTTTTGTCCTATTCCTTACCCAGAATATAAAAATACATATAATTATAGATAATTTACTTTAATCATTACTATTGGAATGTGAAGAGACTTTCAACCAGCACAACAAAAAATGTTTTTGAAGAAAATCACCTACTGCACCTTTTAACTCTTGTGTATTGTTCAATTTACTACCTTTCCGTTATGTTAGTGACTGTTTTTACACTGTTTTGCCCCATTGACTTCCATTATAATGATGTTTTTTTTGTTTGCAAAGCCTTGACACCATATGATCATACGTTCTTGGTTGTTGGTAGAGCCTGTGGAGTGTAAGCGTTTATTAAAATTTGCTGAAAACCCACTGGAGTTAAAACAGTGCAAGCAAGACCAATCTAAACAGCTATAAAACATGACACACAGTGCTAAGGGAAAGACCCTTAAAGTCCCCCGAGTCTGCATTCTTCTCTTCTTTTGTCTAAACGCTCATCTGCCAGTCTGCGTTTCTTGCCCTTGTAATTACACCATGACCATTCAGCCATTAACTTCCTTCTTTATGCTGAAGAAGCAGGTGAACAGAGGGGGAACGCAGCATATTTGTGGCGTCAGAGAAGAGATGAAGGAGGAAGAGCAAGTTTGAGAGTGATCAGTGGGCTTGACTCTACTTGTTAGTGTTCAAGGGCAGCTGCTCTACAGCCTTATACAGACATTTCTTCAGCTGCGCTCTCGGCAGTTTCCTGTTAACTCTTTCAATACTAGGAAATGCTGCCCATTTTTGGTGCTACAATGATGAAGTAGTGTATTTTTGAAGTAGTGACTGCTTATTCTGATAGCATTATCTAGAAAGCTACAGACTCGGGCTTTGCATAAAGCAGGCTATCGCAAAACTGGCTTGAAAATACACTGGTGTGATATGTGTATTTGTTGCTAATTTTCATATGCGCAGAGCATGTTATGATATTGCGGCAGAAATGTCAGTCTTTAAATTTAAATATATGTTAGCACTGCAGACATTAGTTACAATGTAACTAGGGGTAACAGGGTTTGTTCGGGTGCTGAAAATGCTGGAAAATGCTTGATTTTTAATATAGTGTTTTCAAGGTTAGAAAAGTGCTTGGATTTTGGACAAAGTGCTTGAACCTGCTTGAATTTAAAATTGCAGGACTCAAAATTACGACTATTTTGGTCGCATATGTGCCCCGAAATTTTATCTATGCAAGCTTCACGCAGAATGCATATTTGCACTTAACGCCAAATGCAGCACTCATGTCAACTTGCTGCAGTAAACAAAGCCTGCAATGCCTGCCCCAACTTAAAGCTCTTCTGATTGGCCCACTGCTCTTGAACTGAATGCTAATGGATTGGTTAATATCAGCTGTCAATCACTCAGTTCAGATAACAGAGAACTACAGCCGCGAGCCGTGAAAATGTAAAGGTCTGGATGCGAGAATGAAAATAACACTGACAGATTTTGTTTTAGAAACCACCTAAAGTTACAAATAACTTTGATCAACAGAAAAACAGTGATCGTGGTTAATGTTAATCCAGCATTTACACTTTTTCGAAGATTTACACTTTTGGAAGGGCATCCGCTGCGTAAAACATATGATGGATAAGATGGAGGTTCATTCCGCCATGGCGACTCCTAATTAACAAAGGGACTAAGCCGAAAAGAAAATTAATGAATGAATTAATTGATGAAAGCTTACAAAGTATGGTTTCCATATTTGGTGACTGATCTTCAAAACAGTTGACATAGGAACAGTTCATTAATTTGCAGCAAGATTTTTCTCAGACTCATAAGGATTTAATTTGTTACATGAATTTTGAATAGCAATGGCCATAAAATGTCTTGAAAGTTTGGTACTACACCCAAACAAAATCTGACTGTAAGCTCATTTTTGACATATCAACTTTATATAGAAAGAGACCAAACTTAAAAAAAATGCTTCATCCAGTAACTGAACTTTTTATTTTATTTATTTTTTTACTATCCCAATAAATCTGTGCTCCAAAGTATTCAACTATTTAAGTTGAAATACCATATTGTGTTTTATTAAAATAGCACAATGGATTTAAATGTGAAAAAGTACATACAGCATATATAAACGTAATTTACAGCGGTTGTTAGGTGCTGGAAAAGCATAAAAATGCACCTTAAAAGTGCTTGAAAAATGCTAGAATTTGAAGTTGGAAAAGGTTTAAGAACCCGGTTACATTCTATTATTAGTTATATTCCATTGTAAATTCAGTTATATTCCACATTTTGATAGCATTATAAAGAAAGCAAAGGAGGATTTGCATAAAGAGGGTTATTGAAAAACTGGCTTGTATATAGAAAATGAACTTGTGTGATATTTCTTTGTCGCTAATTTGCATAATATGCATAGAGCATGCCCTGGTATTGTAGCAGAAATGCCAAGATCTTTACATTTAGTTGTTTGTTAGCACTGCAGACATTAGTTGTAATCCATCACTGTGAAAAATGCTGGATTTCACAGTTTCTGCGTGTTGTCCCAACACAAATCGATGAAGTTAACTTAATAGTTTTTACAAATTTAAGTGGATTGAACATAAAACAACTAAGTTGTCTGCAAATAAACTTAAGAATTGTGGTGTTTCATCTAATTTTAATAAGTAGTTTGAATAGACAGAAAAAGTAAAACATCTTTGAGTGATTATTAGTTATATTCCATTATATATTCAGTTCTATTCCATTAGTTATAGACTCAGGATTTGCATAAAGTGGGTTGTTGAAAACTAGCTTGTTTATAGAAAATAGTTTGTTGCCAATTTGCATATGCATAGGAAGTGGCGGTTCTAGTTTAAATGTCACCCTGGGCGAACCACCCCATATACAAAAAAAATGTTTTATGTATTTATCTGTTGTCTTAGACCCGACTCATGGTTGAGAATTAATGTTATTAGTCTTACCTCCCTTATCCCTCCTTTCTGCTTCATAGCCATGCTTAGTCAAAATAAGATCATCGTCATACTATTAACTTTAGTTTTGTCAACTTGCAAAACTCGCTTCGTGCCGACACCTCTGCATAAAAATTACTCTGTTTACTCCAGTTTTACAGCGCATAAGCTGCGAGTATTTTATCGGCGTGCATGTAAACAACTGGTATTCACACTGGCAGCAGAGCATTGCATGAGGCGCACGGGAGTGGTTTGCTGCACGCATGCGTCAGTTTGCTTATACCAGCTTGTTTTGGTTGCACATAAAGAACAACAAACTTGTGCATGCAAAAGATGTCAAATGTGAATGGCCTCTTGCGTCTTTATTCAGGAATTACCCCTCTAAATTAATACACTTGCATTAAGTAAATTTATTTAATTTTATTTTATTTTTTTGCACCATCTCCTCGTGCCGCCCCAAAGCAAGATGCCGCCCTGGGCGATCGCCCATGCATGCCTAAATCCCCCACTGGCATAGAGTGTGTTATGGTATTGCAGCAGAAATGTAAGATCTTTAAATTTAGTTGTACGTTAGCACTGTAGACAATTTTATTTCATTGAGGGCTGCATGATATTGGAAAAATCTGATATTGCCATATTTAATTTTTCTGCAATAAATATTGCAATGTCAATACAGTTTGAATAGCTCTATTTGACGGTTTTCTGATGAGTCTAACAGTATTCAGGCACTGAAATTGAATAATCACAATGCCAAGAAAGGCTTTTGTGTGTCATTTCTACTCCAAATATCAAAAGAAAATCTTAGAGCAAGTAAAAAATATTGTTTTTGCTTTCACCTTCAGAACAAATAAATCAAAATTAAGAGTTTTTCCTTAAAACAAGCTAAATTATCTGCCGGTGGGATAGGTAATAGGCTGTTTCTTAATTCCAAGAACGCAGAGATAATTCAATTTGCTTGCAATCAAGTGGTTCCAAACTTTTATGAGTTTCCTTTTTCTGTTGAAGACAAAAGAAGATACTTTGAAAAATGCTAAAAAACCTGTAACCCTTGACTTTTCATAGAAAGAAAAACAAATGCTATGGAAGTCAATAGTTACAGGTTTTCCAACATTTTTCAAAACTTCTTTTGTGTCTAACAGAAGATAGAAAGTCAAACAGCTTTGGAACAAGTAAAGGATGTGTAAATGATGACAGAATTTTCGGTTTTAGGTGAACTATCCTTTTAAGCTGGATTTGAATTATACTAATTTGCATTAAACTAAATACATTTTATAGAAAATACTCTAGATATCATGCAGTAAATCTTGGCGAGAATGTGATCTGGAGCTCTAGTGGTTCATTTTAATCTTAACAGTCAGAATATTATACACATACTATAACATTTTAACCCTTTAAAAACTCTTGTTAAAACATTTAAAGATGTTACCCTTTCTGCTAATTTACATGCATTTCCATCTGCATTCGAATAAAAGTGTAAAGTGCTTTTGCATGCGGTCAGTAAGTCCAGCGTTGTTCATTTTGTTAATATTACACTGCTCTTAGAAGATTACAGGCGTTTCAAAGTGCTTTGGTGGATTTAGTTACCATCACACTTGCATTTGCTTGTCATCTGTTTATGAAGGCAATTGTTTATGTACAGTATGTGTGAGTGTGTCTCTATTCATTAATAATTCACTACACACACACACACACACACACACACACATTCACTCTGTTCTGTCCCTTGCAGCTCTCATATTAAAAATGTATTTATTTCCTATAACAGTATGGCTGTCTGTAGAGTCTTAGCGGAGCTCATCCGGATCTCCCTCCTCCTTCACTCATCCTCTTTCCTTTATCCGTTTCTGTGATTTCTTTTATCCAGTTTTTCTTTCCATCTGGTTAACCTAAACTCCCCCTCCAATAGCAATCAACATCTGGGCTCTCTCTCTCTCTTATTCTCTCTGTGTATTATGTGTGTGTGCAAACCTACATTTGGCAGTCTGTATATCGTCAGTCCTTATTCGGCATTTATTTGAGCAGGAAGTGAGCTGGGGCCTCAGTATGATGTCAGAGGAAGAGGAGATTGTATCACAGTTTGAAATAAATGAGGGAGAGTGAAGAAAATAGAAGAGTAAACAGACTTTTAAATGTTTTTTTATTATTTAATTTTTAGTCTTGTTTTTTAGTTTGTTTTTGAAATTATTTTTATAAATATTTATTGATTTATTAATCCTTATTAGTTTTAATATTTCAAATGTTCTTCTCCTTGCCTCAGAACCCTCAAAATCCAGATCTTATTGTCTTTGCAGTTCTTAAAAATCAATTGTGGAAAATAGTTTCATATTTATTCTATATTATTTTAATATTGTTATTATTTTAATATTTTAATAACAAATATTGTTATTTTTTGGCCTTTATAAGATATTGATTTAATTAGACAGCAGTGTTGATAATGCTTATTTTCATTGGAATTTATATTTTCAATCTATTTATATGTCAAATTATATAGATTTATAGATATAGATACTGTACCATTTACAGAATAAGAAGCTTCAATTTTCTAAAATATGGAAATCGTTCATAAGGTTCTTGGTGGGGAAAGCTTGAACAGAGTTGTTTGATGGGGATATTGGTTGAAGTTAAGCTAGATCATATGCCAGCTCTCATTTTCAGTAGCCTTCGCAACTGGTGTGCACCACAGACGCAAACCAAGATGGTGGTATTATTTTCTTGGTAACACTTTACAATAAGATTCATTAGTTAATGCATTTACTAACATGAGCTAATCATGAATAACACTTGTACAGCATTTATTAATTATAATTCAACATTCACTAATGCATTATTAACATCCAAGTTCATGCTTGTTAACATTAGTTAATGCACCATGAATTAACATGAACTAACAATAAACAACTGCATTTTCTTTAACATTAACTAACATGAACAAATGCTGTAGTAAATGTACTGTTCATTGTTTGTCCATGTTAGTAAATGCATTAACTAACATTAACTAATGGCATAGAGTGTGTTATGGTATTGCAGCAGAAATGTAAGATCTTTA
>CAIGQZ010032997.1:11829909-11847060 GCA_903798205.1 Danio tinwini
TTTGGCGGGTTGGACAGACACCTCCACTAGCCACTTTGGCTGGTTGGAAATCTTTTTTAAATTGTAGTTTACTTAAAAGCGGGGTTTGAAAATATGCATGGCCTAATATTCGTGCATCTTAGAATGTGATCTTAGAATCGAGAAGCAGCACGACTGACAAAAATAACTGTTCGCGCAAGCAGAAAGCAGTTAAAAACCGAACGAGAGGATGATCACTCACACGCACAGATGATGTGATGCGCGCTCCCGTTTACTTGCGCGAAGCAACCGTCACCGTGCCTAGAAGAACTGTTGCGATTGGCTCCCTTTGAAATAGACTGGGCAAAGAGCGATGATCGTGCACTCACAGTCCTGCTGCTTTCAAGAAAAAAAAATTATATATATATATATATATATATATATATATATATATATTGTAAGCAGCAGTGGTCACTGCTTTTATTGTAATTATTCTTTGAGCAGAGTATTAACACGCCTATATTATATGTGTGTGATTATTCTTTCATTATCAAACACAGTCTGTTTCACCTGCTTTCTTTTGCTTACAGTTATTTTTGGTAATATGGTTTAAATGTAATTTTTTTACAATAACATTGGGAGATTACTCCTTTTTATGTGTAGTTAACTGGTGATCTGGGACTTTTAGCCAGAACAGGTTATTTTCCCAACAATAAAATTGTGGCTAGTGAAAATGGCAAGTGGCTAGTAATGTTGGAAATCTACTAGCCACAGTGGCTGGTGATCAAAAGAGTTAATGTTAAGCCCTGTATATGTGTGTATACTGTATGTATGTGTATGTGTGTGTATATATATATATATATATATATATATATATATATATATATATATATACACACAAGCTGTGACATAAAGACAAAGGAGTCTTTCATGGAACTTACAGGTTATAATATAGTTATAATAGCACAACACATATTCCAGATTTTATGAAATTGACATTAGAAAATAGGAAAGAATATTCAGCTCTGATGGATTTATCTCCACTATTATTTGGAAGCAAAATAACGTCACAAGTGTAAAAAATTTGTTTAAAGGGGACCTATAATGGAAATAAAAAATGTAAAATAAGTCTCTGGTGTCCCTGGAATGTGTATGTAAAGTTTCAGCTCAAAATACCCCACAAATTATTTTATATAACTCTAAACTGCACCATTTAGGCTTTGACCTTAATTGTGTCATTTTGGTGACTGTCGCTTTAAATTCAAATGAGATTGTGCTCTTTTCAAAAGAGGGTGTAGCTATAAATGCCTACTGTATGTGTCAGCATAGTGGCAGATTCAAAAACAAGACTTTTGCCGTATGCTAATGAGGAAGAGATAGGCGGAGCTTTCCCCCTCTGATGACACGTGCAAAGAAAGTCAATCAAAGTGTTTCTGCAGACTGTTTTTATATAAAAGTGTAATTATAAAAAATTTAAATAATACATTTTTATCATTAGAAGCTGGTTATATTTACCCAACTGTGTTTAAACCACTTCTAAAAGTGTTTTGCATAATAAAATAATAAACTCCTTTATTTACTGTTCACTTGGCCTACAGTGCATGTAGTTAATGAAGCTACGCTATAAACATCTCCAGAAATCTGCCGTAATTTGAATAATTGTGCGTGTAGGTGAAAAGATTTAATTGAATCAGCATGCAGGAATGTGGGGATGGAGCCAGCACAGCCAGAACGGTTGAGTTTGAAGATGAACTTCCTGCTTGTATCTGATCCATTTCTCGAAACAATCCAGGCATAAATGTTCCACATGCATGCACCATGATGATGACAGTATGACATCACAGCCCTTGCCTGATGACCTTCTTGCTCTCATGTGTATATGTTTGTGACAGACAAATTCATCTGTGTTTTTCTGTTCACTCTCAGGGGATTTCTAAAAGGATTCATTCAGCCAGACATGAGGAATGTCGTATTTTGTTCTTGTCTTCATAAATTCAGTATCGTGAAAATCAAATAAACAGTTTAAATCAAAAGTATTAGCCCTCCTGTGAATATAAAATATTTCCCAAATGATGTTGTTCTGGAGAAAGTCTTAGTAGCCGGCAGCTAGCTCTCTGCAACTCTCACATGGTCGCCCACTAAAGCTAAGCAGTACCTGGATGGGAACCACTAGGTTGCTGCTGGATGGGGTGTTAGTGAGACCAGCAGGGGGCACTCAACCTGTGTGGGTCCTAATGCCCCAGTATAGTGAAGGGGACTCTATACTGCTCAGTGAGCACCGTCTTACGTATGAGGTGTTAAACTGAGGTCCTGACTCTCTGTGGTCATTAAAAAACCAACTTGTCCTTCAAAAAAGAGAAGAGGTATAACCCTGGCATCCTGGCCAAATTTGTCTACTGGCCTCATGTCCATCATGGCCTCCTAACCATCCCCATATCATAATTGGCTTCATCTCTCTGTCTCCTCTCCACCAATCAGCTGGTGTGTGGTGTGCGGTCTGGTGCAATATGGCTGTCGTTGTGTCATCCAGGTGGATGCTGCACATCCACACATGCTGGTGGAAGAGGAGATTCCCCCAAAAATGTGTAAAGCAATTTGAGTGTCTAGAAAAGTGTTATATAAATGTAAGAAATTATTGTTTTTGTTGTTATTATTATTATTATTATTATTATTATTATTATTATTATTATTATTATTATTAATATTATTAGTTTTATTTTGGCTAGAAGAAAAGCTGTTTTATTTTTTTCAAAACACTTTAAGGTCAATATTGACAAAGACTTGGCTAATTATCCTAATTAATCTAGTTAATTAACCCCTTTAAATTGCACTTTAAGTTGAAAAACTATTATATTGAAAAATATCTCAAATATTATGTACTGTCATCATGACAAAGATAAAAGAAATCAGTTATTAGAAATGAGTTATTAAAACTATTGTGTTTAGAAATGTGTTGAAAAAAATATCCTTTCTGTTTTTTTCAGTACTGGCCTAGCTAGCAGTGCTCAGTTGAAACACTTGCTGTGTACACAAAGAGTATTACCATTTCATTTTCTACACACAATACATCAATCATCTGGTGTTTATGCAACTCTATTATTATTACTACACAGCTCTCTGGAATACCTGACTCTGATTGGTCAATCATGACATTCCTGTTGTTCCCTGATAAGAACAGGTGAAACTAAAAACACATTGTGATCCGGGTAGTTTTGAATATTACCCGTTATTAAATATATTTTAGACATGTAACCGTATGAACACTTAATATTATGGTTATTGTGACCAAATATATCACGGTTATTATTATTATTATTATCATGGTTTTGTTAAAAGGACCTAAAAATAAATGTTACACACACACTTATTCCATCAAGTTTTGTATCTGAAAATGAACAAACAACTAATAAAATGTCCAGCTTTTGCTATTTTGTGGCAAACAACTTAAAGTATGATCTGTGCTTTTAGATTTGTTTGTATTAGTTCATGTACTTTTTTGCATTATTATAGGAACATTTGATTTTCTTATCTGAAGTATTGTTTGTTAATCTTGCATTTGGAGAACTACCTCACATGGATTCATGTTTATCTAGATTTTAAACAAAACTGCTTAAAGTTGCTTTATAAAAGTCAAATTTTGTGATTTGATTAGTCAAGCTTCAGCTCAGTGTTCTTAATAATGTGCAGCACACACTTTAAATGAAAGGATTATGACTTTGAATAAAAGCATAAATTTCATCAAAAATATCTTTAGTTGTTTTTTTAAGATCAAGTCATCTGTGTCTGGACCACACATGTGAGTGTGAGTAAACGACGACAGGCCATTCATTTTTAGGTGACCTGTCCCTTTAAGAACCGGCTCTGCTTGTGCATGCGTGTCATGTGAGGGAATGTGATACGCGGTCAGTTTGAAGTTTCTGGAACTGCTTTCTCTCCTGAGAAGTGGAATGTTGAGCACTTCCTGTCTTTGTCTGCCCTCATTGTTGGTACTTGCTGAGCTTGTTTCGATCAGCCACACTTCTCCTACCTCACACATTTCTAACCACACTTGTCTCTTTGTTCATTATGCCTCAGTCTCTCTCTTCCCCCTCTTGTTTGCCGTCTTTTTCCCATTATCCAACGATTGATAAGAAATGGTGACTCTGCACATTTTAATGTCATCTTTCTCTCTCTTTTTCATATGTCTAGTGAGTCAAGTATCTGTCAGGCCCGGGCCACTGTGATGATCTATGACGATGGCAGTAAAAAGTGGGTCCCGGCAGGCACGGGAGCACAGGCCTTCAGCAGGGTCCAAATCTACCACAATCCCACCAATAATGCCTTCAGAGTGGTGGGACGCAAGATGCAAGCTGACCAGCAGGTAAACAAACTACAAGCACATACATAGATTCATTCATTCATTTATTTTCTTTTCGGCTTAGTTTCTTTATTAATCTGGGGTATCCACAGCGGAATGAATCGCCAACTTATCCAGCATATGTTTTACGCAGCAGATGCCCTTCCAGCTGCAACTCATCACTGGGAAACACCCATACAAACTCATTTACACACATACACTACGGACATGTTCGCTTACCCAATTCACCTATAGCACATGTCTTTGGACTTGTGGGGGAAACCGGAGCACCCGGAGGAAACCCACGCGAGCACGGGGAGAACATGCAAACCCCACAGAGAAACACCTACTGACGTAGCCGGGGCTCAAACCAGTAACTTTCTTGCAGTGAGGCAATTGTGCCACCCACTGCGCCACCGTGACGCCCACATACTTAGATGAAGATGTTAAATGTAAAGCTGGAATAATAATGGGAACTAAGCCTGAACAATATATCGTTTCAGCATCAATATCGCAAGGTGCACATTCGCAATAATAACATCGCAGGATCTGCAATGTTGAGTCTGAATTAAAGTCACAGTTCACACTACAACAAAAAAGGCTTATTTAGAATATTTGTCTTGTTTCTAGTCCAAATATCTAAAAATTCTTAAATCAAGAAGCATTTTCTAGATAAGTAAAAATATTGTCTTTATTTCAGATAAAATAAATCAAAATTAAGAGATATTGTCCTTAAAACAAGCTAAATTATCTGCCAGTGGGGTGGGTCAAATATTCTTATTTCAAACCAAACCTCACTGGTTTTGCTTGTTTGAGGAAAAACAAACTTAATTTTGACATTTCTGAAAACCATATTGTTTACTTGTCTTGATATTAAACACTCCTTGATTTAAGAACTTTTGGCCTACAAACAAGACAAAAATCTGAAGTAAGAAAATAATTAGTTTGAATAGATTTGTAGAGATTTATAGAGAGAAAGTTTATCGTTTGCATGTGTTTATAAGGCCTGTGACTATGTATGCGTTTAAACAGCCAGGCACAATTTGGAGATGTAACAAAAATTAATTGTATTTAATTATTTATACTATGAACACTATATAGTGTTATTTTAAATTTGATTATTGCATTTCGGTCCCTGAGTACTGTTAGACTCTGCAAAAAAAAAAAAAAAAAAAATAGAGCTATTCAAGCCATTTGGTGTTCAAGCAAACTTTTATTAATATCGCAATATACACTACCGGTCAAAGGTTTGGGGTCTGTCTTTTTTTATTTTTTTATTATTATTTTAATTAATAATTTAACTAAAATTATTGTTTATCAAGTCGGCATTTAATAAATGTAAAAAAATTGTTAAATTGTTAAATACTTATTTATTAAATATTTATTTATTACTTATTGTATGTAGTTTCAAATTAAATTATTACTCCAGCCATTATTGTTTTTATTACTATTACCATTATTATTATTATTATTAATAATAATTAATAATAGAGTGATTTCTGAAGGATCATGTGACTCTAAAAACTGGAGTAATGGAGCTGAAAATTCATCATTAAATCACTGGAATAAATGATTAAATTAAATTATAAACTGCTTCTGAACAGTTATTTTACAAATTGTTCTGTATTTGTGATGAAGTAAATGCAGCCTTGGTGTGCACTGGGCGGGATAAGCTTTAAAACATTTCAAAATCCTTCTGACTCCAAACTTTTGACCGGTAGTGTAAATTGCAGAAAAACAAAATATCGCAATTCATTTTTTTCCAATATCGTGCAGCCCTAATGGGAACTGAAAATCATTGCAAACTTTGCATCAGAAGACAATTTAAAGCATTGTTCAATCAAATTTTCAACGTCTTGATTGTGTTTAAGGGGTATACTGGTTCATTGCAGCCCCTGCCTCAAAAAATGCAATAGACTGATTGGCTGCTGGCCCACTATGTTCTGATTTGATAACTGTCAACTGCCAGGGGTGGGGTTTACAGTCTATGTGGAATCCAAATTTACAGTGTTTATTTTGCTAGCTCACATTGTTATTCTTACAGTCAATGATCAATCTGTCCAACTTAATTTGCTGAAAAAAAAATAGTTTGTTTTGGTGATCTTCAATGAAAATCGAACCTTTTGCTTCCACGTTGGGAATATCTGTTGACGTCAACCTGATGACTTCCATAACAACTGCTCATTAATACCCTCTCTAGTGATGTCATGATACTGAAAATCGATACCAATCAGTACCAAAGTCCCTTTAAGACAAGTAATTTTACTATGCGGCCATCTTTGTAAGATTGGGCAGTTTGCTCGGGCATTCTGTCTGAATGGGGAAACAATAAATTCTCAAAAGCTACTTGCCAAGCTTATGATTAAATTTCATATTAAGAATCACCAATAAAACTAAACAACAACTGTCTCATAAGTTTCGTTTCTAAATGTTCGACTCACACAAAATCTGCAGAAACTTACGTCTGGTCCAAGCCCCTCCCCTGGAGTTTTGTCAGTCTATAGCGATTGACGATTGGCTCCTGTACTAGAAGGCGGGCTTTATTAGCCATATTGACCATTACACTTTTCTCCATTCTTGTGTATTCTATAGTCATAGTCAGTATAGTCAGTGTATTCTATAGTCACTTATGTATTCTTGTCAGTACTGAGATTTAAAAAATGTCCATTTCCCGCTAATATTTCAGCATTGATGAGCACATTATTAAACACCACTGAATTGCCATTGTGTTCACGTGCTCAACACAAATTACTGTGATCACCGAACTCACAGATCTTTACTGAGTGTAACTTAGAGCTGGGCGATATGGTAAAAATCTTGATAATTATTTTCCATATTGAATGATAATGATATATATTTCCATATAAGTTGTTAATGCTTCCAGATTTAAAAGAGTACCCCAACAATGACTGAAGCCACAAAAATTAGAGGATCCATTACGTGGCATAACATATTTTCAGCAGATCAATTTTCAGTGGCTAAAAATGTAATATATCTTGAATGTATCAAAGATCAGCTGGTTATAAACTGACATACGAGTGATCCGCTGATGAATCAACTGATCTTCACGGCTTTAAAATGCTCCAGTGTCCCTGTATCACACAAACAGCAGTGAGTTTGGCGAACTGATGACCTTCACAGCCAATCACACTCATTTCTGTTGAGCATGTGAACGCAATGGCAAGACACACTGTAAAAATGGCCTTGATTTAAACGGTAAAAAAACTGTAAAAATGCTACAGTAAAAATCTGTGACCTGTAACAGTATGTTTCCTTAATAAATAGGGCAAATAACCGTAAATTGACTTTCCCAGAGTTCAAAGACATGCGCTATAGGTCAATTGAATAAACTGTGAATGAGTGTGTATGGATGTTTCCCAGTACTGGGTTGCAGCTGGAAGGGCATCCGCTGTGTAAAACATATGCTGGATTAGTTGGCGGTTCATTCCACTGTGGCGACCCTTGATGAATAAAGGGACTAAGCCAAAGAAAG
This sequence comes from Danio tinwini, assembly GCA_903798205.1. Taxonomy (NCBI): domain Eukaryota; kingdom Metazoa; phylum Chordata; class Actinopteri; order Cypriniformes; family Danionidae; genus Danio; species Danio tinwini. Next base: position 11,837,697 of record CAIGQZ010032997.1, read on the forward strand.
TGGAAAATAAAATATTTTATAATGCGGCACGGTGGCTCAGTGGTTATTCCAGAATTATGTTACATCTAATGTTGATAAACAATGTTTATTTCATGACTTTTATTGTATGCGTGTTACCATACTGGTGTTAGTAGCTGTGAAAATGACACTGAGCACCTTCTATTCACTTTTTCCGCTTGTGGGAATAGTTGTTTGTGATGAGCATTGGTTTATTATGTAACTTTCTCATCATCACCTGCATATGGCTGTGTTAACGTGTCTATCTGTGTAACAAAAGATGTGTAGATGTTGGTAATTCAAAATACAGACATGTTACCTCTATAAATGTATGAAATACGGTAGTTTACTGTAAAAATGTACCGTATTTTTAACGGTGAAATACTGGCAATCACAGCTGCCGTTTTTTTACCGTAAATTTTACGGATTTATTTTTAAGAATGTGCTCAAATGTTAGCGGGAAATAGACATTTTTTAAATTTCAGTGGCGTTTGGTATTGAATTCCAGTTTCGTGACAACACTAACCCTCTCTTACTGTTAGTTTGCTATAAGTGAATGATGTGCAAAAGAAAGCCCCGGCCTCTACTCAATATTCAGTTTCAGTTGGAAGTAGATCAACATACTGAAATAAGTCTCTTCCACAACTTCCTGTCCCTGCCAGATGTTTGTTGTAGTCTTTAAAAAAAAATTTTCTGTCAAATAAAATATTGAATTGAGCTTCAGAACTCTTCGGAACCAAATCCTTACACCTAAAATTAATCATGTGAATTCATAATCAAGGACCCCTTTAAAGATAGCAAGACCTTTAACATAGTTTTCAAGAATTTGTGGCATATAGAATAGCAAAAGCTGCTTATAAACTGCATCCAAAAGTGACACGTAGATGTATTTATATTGACAGATATATTTTTTAAAGGATCATAAAATATAAAATCAGAGGTGATTTCATATTTAACACAATTACTATTGCATAAATAATGTTAATAAAGTGATGTTTATATATACAATTCTGAAAACAGAATTAAGAGATTACTTTTGGAAACATGAAACTAAAGCACAGTCTGCTTGTTTTTCTTGGTCAGATAGAACTAAAACATAATGAACCTGATTTATATTCTCACATTTGCATTCATGGCCTGCTTAAGAACTGCTCTCACTCTCCAAATGGCTGAACTATCTTGTTCTTTTATAAACAATAACTCGTACAGGAAACATTGTACCCCCTTTTCTTGATATGTCCAACTCTGACTGGAGGACATTTTATTTTTTGTGTACAAATGAATAAACGATGGTTCATGAAACTAAACATGACAGTAAAAAATAAGCAACAGACAAAAGATATGTTGAAAAGTAACGCTTAAGCTTCTATTCCTAAAGATGTTTTTAGTCCCTTTCTCCTGATAACCTGCAGAGCAAACAATGATGTGCAACTTCTTATTGCTAAATAAAGTGGAATCAGACACGTGTTCATCAGAAAACACTTGATACCATATAAGGTGTGAATTCTGAACAGCATTTACCACACTGAACACTCAGAAAGACCCTCTTGAAATGTTTAAAACTGTGAATTTTATAACTGATGCACATACCTCTGGACTTCCCATTAAATTGTATTGACAATACAGCTATTTACAAAAAATACAGAAGCAAAACAGTGATTTAAAGCACCAGCATCATACTTCTGTTAAATGTATTGTTGTAAATTATTCATTTATTGTTGTCATTCCAGATTCAAAAATTTTCCTTCAGAATATGAAATGAGAAACTGACCAGACGACCAGTACTAACATTGAAAAATGTAAATAAAATAATAAAGAAGCAAAAACATGGTCTAAATATTAAGTTAATGGTCAGTGGTTACAAATCCGTTCTTTATATTAAACAACATTCTTCCTTCTTTTAAGTAGCCTGTTTATTAGTTTGAATGCTTTTTGGAGCTGCTGAAGTGATTTATTCAAAAGCATCAGGTTCATGTCTTCTAAATATGAATTTTGTAGCACACTAGCTTATAGATATCCATCAAATGTTTAATTTTAATTTCACAGGACCTTAAGGATATTTGAGATGAAATCTGAGAGCTCCCTCATCCTCCGTAGACAGCAAGTGTCCCGAATTGTTCAACGTTCAGAAAGCCAGACTAACAAAACAGACCATTTGCCTTAAGTGGTTCAATCTGAATATTATCAATCTACGAGAATATGTTGTGCACGCATAAAACAAAAATAACAGCTTCAATCTACAGTTTCTTCTCCACAGTGTCAGTATATTGCGCACAATCACGAATATCTTAATTTCTGTTTTCCGAGTAATGAAAATTTCAGCGGCATAAGGATGGTAGTTAATAGGGATGCTGCAATAATATAATATTGAACCGTTCAATATGACCTCAAGGTTCAATTCACATAGAAATACTTATGTGGTTTTTTGATATTGCATAAAAAATTTTCAGTTGTATTTTGTATTTTCCCCTATTCCTTTAATTACTCTCTGAACTCACTCTGTGAATGTTAGAATGCATGTCCATGTGCTGAAACATGGCTCCCCATGAGTAAATGTCCCATCAGTGAGCACTAAAGTTTGGGATGCTTTCACGTGAAAATGAAAGTGACGTGAGCCATATGACAGCGCATTTGTGCTGCGTCTTAAATTATAAACATTTTATTCCTGTTATCTGTCTTTTTAATAGTAATCAAACAACAAAAGATAATGAAATCCCTCACTTTGCTTTTGGCTGAATAGCTATAGGCTACAGTAGCACAATAATGGTTAAACTTTATTGGTCAAGCTTTATTTTGATGGTCCGTTAGTTAAATTGAAGTTACACTGCATCTACATGCCACCTAATTCTCATTAGATTATAAGTAGATTGTTAGGTTGGGGTTAGTGTAAGTTGACATGTACTTGCAAAGTTTTTTACAGTCAGTTAAATGTCTGTTGAGGGAGCAGAATCAACAGGCATTAAGCAGACAGTCTACTAATACTCAAATAGACCATCAAAATAAAGGGTTACTGTATATTGAAGATACAGTATGCAGTGTTATATTTGATTATTTTCAGTTTATTTAACTGAAAACTACTGTTAAGACATGAAAAACTGTTTATTTTAGTATTATCTTTGCTATAGTGTATTATATTTTGTTTGTAGAGTTTTTTTCTTTTATTTTTATTTGACAGTGCTTTTTACTGAGCATATCATATAATAAACTGAAACTGTGACCTTAAATCCAACCAAATAGTTAAGAAATCTTTATTGTTGCAACCCTATTAATTAATAACCTTTAAGTGAACTAACCCTTAAATAGCCAGAATTGCACTTCGAATTTTAAGAATTGATGTGAAATTTTATTTATGTAAACTATCCCTTTCAAATTGTTTTAAAAAAAATGAACAGCCTGAACATTATACTAAATATCCACAAAATGAAATACTGCTTTTAAAGACAGAATTCAAATATTTTTCTGATATTAAGTTTTATAGTCCATCCATCACGTGTGCATCTCGAGTCTCTCAGCCCTGTCACCCTTTATATATATGCAGAGACACGACTGCTCCCCAGAGACGACTGCTAAAGTAGATGTTGCTTCCTGTAGGATAGCCAAACCATTTCCTGTGCCAGTTAAACCCTCCTTCTCCTCCCCCATTCTCTACCTCTCCTCGGTCCATCTGTCTCTTTACACACTCATTTCTTTTTGCCTCAATGACTCAGGGACTTTTGTCTCTCCCTGTAATACTCTTTCGGTTGCTTTGTGTGTCTTAGCAGTCTGCGTCTGTTAGCCGTTTGTGTGTGTTGATGGCATTGTTCATCAGTGTGAACTTTTTTTGGATGTTTTCTCTTCTTCTCTCTCTCTTTCTCTCTCTCTCTCTCTCTCTCTCTCTCTCTTCCCTTTCTTTCCTGCTCTCTGCTTTGTGGAATTCATGACTGTAATACAAACAGAGAAACGAAGAGTCAGCAGATTGACTAAGTCTGCTGGTGGAGCCCCCTCCTGGACAGTCTGATAATAAAAGAAATATATTTGTTTCTGCTTGGCTGTATGCAAAGACGTTTACAAATCTGTTTGCACTTTGGGGTTGAAGTACTGTGAGGGCGGGCTGGTAGGAGCAAATCTTTTGGTGAGTTCAAGGATGTGTAAATCTAAATCTCATTTACAATGGATGTGACAACTTCTTAGATGTTTTAGATGTAATTTTCATGTTTGTTCTTGATTTAAAAAGTACATCATTTCAAATATTTTTAATGTGGCAGAGTAGTTTCTTGTGAAGATTTTGAAATCAATAGTTTGAGAAAGAGTCTTTGTGTTTGTTCTTAATAAAAATTTTTTCCCAAATAATCACTTTGTAAAGCAGCCAAAAGTACATCATTTTAGATATTTTTAATGTGGCAGATTAATTTCTGTCAAAGATTTTGAAATCAATAGTTAAAGAAAGAGTATTTGTGTTTGTTCTTAATAAAAATGTATTGTTTTCCAAATATTCACAATGAAAAAGCAGCCAAAAATACAAAATTTCATATATTTGTATTTGGCAGAGTAATTTCTGTCAAAGATTTTGAAATCAGTAGTTTGAGAAAGAGTTTTTGGGTTTGTTCTTAATAAAAAAAAGTAAATCTTTGCAAATAATGACAATGAAAAGCAGCCAAAGATATAATTTCAGATCTTTTAATGATGGCAGAGTAGTTCTGTCAAAGATTCTGAATTCAGTAGTTTGAGAGAAAGATGGTGGAAATCTTTTAGTTTATCCCAATTTATGTGAATTAAAATCTTGCTTAAAATGCATGTGCCACATTTTTAGATGTTAATTTTGTATTTATATTGTGCATTTATTATAATGTTTCAATAAGTTTAATGCCTTTAGATTACATGTTTATTTTTTGGCAAATAAAGTTACTTCATTATGGAAAATATTTTTAGTTTTATGGTTTTTAAAACTGTGGATCAATTTTGTTTATATGGTTAAAAGTATGTTTGTGTATTTATTTTTAAAAAATGCACTTTGAAATCCTGTATTTTGCAGTGTTTATGCAATATATGTTTATATCTACAGTAGTGAGAACAATTCGAAGTGAATCAAAAATGTTTTTTTGGACTTTTTTTCTTCAATTGTTTGAGGACAACTTTGATGAAAGTTGATGATCTACTTCGAATGTTGTCTATTGCAGTGGTTCTCAAACTTTTTTCACCAATTACCACCTCAAAAAAAAAAAATTGTCTATCCAAGTACCACCATAATGACCAGGATTGAAATACAGTAGCGTAGTAGGCCTAATTAACCAGATACAGCACTGCACAGTTCAAAAACATGGCAGATTAATTCTTATTATTATGAATATTTATTATTGTCAGCCACTTTAAACATTATAAATAGTTTGAACATTAACATTGTAATGTGCTTACAGGTAAAAAATAAATAAAATGTCAACGTTTAAATTGACACAGCAAGAAGGTCACTGGTTCAATTGCTTGCTGGGCCAGTTGGCATTTCTGTGGGAAGTTTGCATGTTCTCCCTGTGTTGGCGCGGGTTTCCACCGGGTGCTTCGGTTTCTGCGACAGTTCAAAGACATGCGCTATAGGTCAATTGAATAAACTGTGAATGAGTGTGTATGGATGTTTCCCAGTACTGGGTTGCAGCTGGAAGGGCATCCGCTGTGTAAAACATATGCTGGATAAGTTGGCGGTTCATTCCACTGTGGCGACCCTTGATGAATAAAGGGACTAAGCCAAAGAAAGTGGAAAATAAAATACTTAATAATGCGGCACGGTGGCTCAGTGGTTAGCACTGTGTCATTTGCAGTTTCTGTGTGGAGTTTGCATGTTCTTCCCGTATTGGTGTGGGATTCCTCTGGGTACTCCAGTTACCCCCACAGTCCAAACGCATGCGCTATGGGTGAATTGAATAAACTAAATTGGCCATAGTGTTTAAATGTGCGTGTGAGAATGAGAGTGATTGGGTGTTTCCCAGTACTGGGTTGCAGCTGGAAGAGCATCCGATGTAAAACATATGCTGGAATAGTTGTTGTTTCATTCTGCTGTGGTGACCCTTGATGAATAAAGCGACTAAGCTGAAGGAAAATGAATGAATGAATGAATGAATGAATGAATGAATGAATGATATATCTTTAATGCCTAAATCACATTAAACTGCTTAGTTTATTTAATACATGTTTAAATATGTTGAGAAACACATATAATTAGTCAAATATTTCAGAAACTGATAATACATTTTCCATAGAACATATGTATTTAAATAAAATTATCTATTAACTACATTTTAAAAATAAATTGAATAATGAATATAATATACACTAAATACTACAGCAAGATACAACCACCATATTTTACATTAATACATTTGTGTCTCCTTCAGGTTGTGATAAACTGTCCAATTGTAAAGGGATTAAAATATAATCAAGCCACGCCAAACTTCCACCAGTGGCGGGACGCCCGGCAGGTGTGGGGGCTCAATTTTGGCAGCAAGGAAGATGCGGCGCTGTTCGCCAATGGCATGATGCACGCCCTTGATGTGCTCAGCTCAATCCCTGATGGAGGTATCGCACACAAACACACACATTTACACACTGTGATACAGCATATCTGTTAATGTATAATGAATACAGTCAACACAACCTCTCTTGTCTTTAGGTTACTCCGCACGGCCCGTGTCTAATGGACCATCTCCAGAAGAGCTGGAACAGCAGAGAAGGTACAGGCCTGGGGTCAAAATTAGACTGGGGTTTATTATTTTTTTTTCAGAATTGGAGTCATTTAAGTTTTCTTCACTTTCTGTGTCCTTGTGTGAATCGCTGAAAGACAGCGTTTCCTGGTCAGACTTTGACCTCATTTCAGAAGCACACACACTCAGTTACACACAAGCACACACTCTCAAGGGATTTACTAGTATTAACGCCGGAGTCTTTAGCTTTCCGTGAGCCCCTGAAGTGATGGGGCAGAAGTCCGGGTCAGGCTTTCTGACTCACAAATCCTCTCTCGCATTTTTCTATTACTTCCAATTTCGAGACTACCGTTTAGAAATATTGCTGCATTTTCAAATCTTTACTTTTTTTTTTGGGGGGGGGGGGGGGGGGGGGGGGGGGGGGGTTGATTGGTAATTAAGTAGATAAGACAATGATGAAGAGAAGTGCATAGAGGAGTAGCAGGAAGTTATGCAAGTCATACTTAAACTCATATGAGGAGTTATTAGGGCTGACGATTCTGGCTAAAATGAGAATGACGTTTTTTTTGCTTAAAATCAAGATCACTATTCTGTAGATGTAAAATAAAGCTTAATATGAGTAGGCTATTATTATTATTGTTAATTTTTAAACATATGGTAAAACAGCAATAATATTATTGGGCCTATGTGTAGCTCTACTGTTGGTTAAAATGCTACATTTTGTATAGACTTTAAATTGTGGACTTGAACATACTTTAAATATGTCCTGGTCATTAATGCACAGTAAAGTGACGGCATCAGAATACGACTATTCATAATTCTGAAGCTGAATTATTATGTTTGAGTCATGTGCTTGCCATTTGTCATTGAGAATATTATTAGACCAATTTCTTTCACTGGTAAAATGAGACACTTGTCAATATCAGATTCCCTCTTGCATTATATTCAACGTTATGAAGGCTAGAGTACTTTTTATTAATTTTCTATGGCGTAAAGGCCCTTCTTGCTTTCTTTCAGTTCATTCACAGTCAAATGTAGCCTTCCATTAGCACTTATTTTCAACCCAAGGTATGTGTATCTTGTGGCAGTTTCAACTTTTGTCATACCAAGGGTGAAACTGGGTTTCTTTCCCTGACATCTGTTCTTTTCTGGAATATTAGGGTTTTGGTTTTCTTTGAAACAGTTTTTTCTGAATGTTCAAGGCTAGTGCCACTTTTTACATTGCTTGAAAGGATTATCGAAGGATTGGGCTTTATTTTTAACAAAGCATTTTGATTATTTGTGACTGTAAATACTTCAAAGGAAACAAGGAACATGCTTAAGGATGTACTTTTGGTCATTTTATTAGCTGGTCAAGCTAAATTAGCTATTTGGAAGACTGCAAATGTTCTTAATTTGTTTACAGCTCTAGTGGATTCAAGAATGAATAATGATATATGTATTTACACAAATTTTTGAGCTAATAGTGTGAACAGTATCTTTAAATAATCGTTGTTTTACTGTTGTAAGTTAGTAATTTAATGATTGATTTTTTTTAAACCTCTCTCTCTTTTAGTCTCTTTCTCTCTCTCTTGTCTGTGTTATGGTTATCTTCCTTTGATAAAGTCTCTCCATGGAGCCAGTGGACTCATGTCTTGACTTGACTCAAATGCTTAGAATGGTTTTGAGAGAGGCTTGACTTAACTTGAAACTTGACATTGCAGTCTTACAGATGCCACAGTATTCTTGCTGGTAAATGTTACATAAATGTGTACTGAATGAAATGTATGTGTATGTACATATATGTAGGGATTATATTTTCATATAATCCGTTACATGTGCATACATGTCCCAATGTGAAAGAAAAGATGTAGCTACCACAAGCTGCATTTTCTTACAACGCAAGCAAATTAATAAAACGCTCTGCATTTTCTCACAACGCAAAGAAATTTTGAAAACGCGCTGCATTTTCCCACAACTCAAACAAATGAACAAAATGCGCTGCATTTTCCCACAACTCAAACAAATGAACAAAATGCGCTGCATTTCCTCACAATGCAAACAAATGAACAAAATGTGCTGCATTTCCTCACAATGCAAACAAATGAACAAAATGCGCTGCATTTCCTCACAACGCAAACAAATTAACAAAATGCGCTGCATTTCCTCACAACGCAAACAAATGAACAAAATGCGCTGCATTTCCTCACAATGCAAACAAATGAACAAAATGCGCTGCATTTCCTCACAACGCAAACAAATGAACAAAATGCGCTGCATTTCCTCACAACGCAAACAAATGAACAAAATGCGCTGCATTTCCTCACAATGCAAACAAATGAACAAAATGCGCTGCATTTCCTCACAATGCAAACAAATGAACAAAATGCGCTGCATTTCCTCACAACGCAAACAAATTAACAAAATGCGCTGCATTTCCTCACAATGCAAACAAATGAACAAAATGCGCTGCATTTTCCCACAACTCAAACAAATTAATAAAATGCGCTGCATTTTCTCACAACGCAAGCACATTAATAAAACGCGCTGCATTTTCCCACAACGCAAAGTAATAAAACGTGCTGCATTTTCTCACAACGCAAACAAATAAGTAAAACACGCTGCATTTTCCCACAACACAAAGACAATAATAAAACGTGCTGGATTTTCCCACAATGCAAACAAATTAATAAAATGCGCTGCATTTCCTCACAATGCAA
>CAIGQZ010032997.1:11847070-11905833 GCA_903798205.1 Danio tinwini
GCATTTTCTCACAATGCAAACAAATTAATAAAACGTGCTGCATTTTCTCACAATGCAAAGTAATAAAATGCGCTGCATTTTCTCACAACGCAAACACATTAATAAAACGCTCTGCATTTTCCCACAACGCAAACAAATTAATAAAAAGTGCTGCAATATCCCACAACACAAACAATTAATAAAACACGCTACATTTTCTCACAATCCAAACACATTAATAAAACACGCTGCATTTTTTGACCCAAGTTTTTTGTTTATTTATTTTAACATCCTAATTCCTTTGTCATTTGTAATTTATTTGCCCAAATAACCATAACCTTAATAGCTGTGTCCATCATGTTTTAGGGTCCCCTTGAAACATTTTCGTTGTGTTCCCTCCTGTTTGAAAGTGTTGTGAGAAAATGCAGGTGTTTTTGTAAATAGTTTGTGTTGTGAGTAAATCCAGCGTTTTATAAATTTGTTTAGATTGTTCAGCTCTGCAGTTTTGCTCCAAACCTGATCAAACACAGCTGATCCAACTAATGAAGGTGTTCATGACTCTTTTAAACACCTCAAATATTTCGATCAGCTGTGTTTGATAGGATTGGAGCAAAACTGTGCAGAGCTGTGGCCCTCCAGGAATTGAGTTTGAGACCTATGGTTTAGATGGTATTTGGTCCCTCTCTAAATTGAGTTAAAGTTGTTCAAGTTAATGAGACAATGAAAGGATTAATTAGGTGATGATTGAGCACTGATGATGGACAGCTGCTCTTAAAACAACAACTGACTTCAGTCACAGCCTTAGATGAAATCAGCTGAAATAAAACACATTGAATCTCTCAAAATCTCAGCAGAGGATCATTAAGCAACTCCACAAACAGCAGCCTTTCTTTTTACCTACCTGTTTGCCCTTATTTAAAGAGGGACCAAATACTCTCTGAACTGAGTACATTTTACTCAGAAGATTTTGCTGTGTGTGAAAAGGATGAAGATATTTTCTTAATTTGCTGGCGTTTTTTGTAATTACTTGTGTTTTTTTTTATTGCAGCACATTTAGCTCTTTCAGCCATCACATAAATATCTTGAATGGCACTAAAATTAGATGTCAAATATTCCCCAATTTCTAGTATTTACTTGTGTAGCAACTGACAATTTTATATTAGTAGTTAATATGTTTAAAGTACATTTGCATGTTTAATGGTTAAATGCTGGTGAACAGCACATACAGTTGAAGTCAAAATGATTAGCCCTCTTGTGAGTTTTTTTTTTCTTTTCAAATATTTCCCAAATGATGTTAAACAGACCAAGGAATTTTTCACAGTATTTCTTATAATATTTTTTCTTCTTGAGTAAGTCTTATTTGTTTTATTTCGGCTAGAATATAAGCAGTTTTTAATTTTTTTTTTACTATTTTAAGGTAAATATTATTAGCCCTCTTAAGCAATATAAATTTTCAACAGAACAAACCATGGTTATACAATGACTTGTCTAATTACCCTAACTTGCATCATAAACCCATATATACAGATGGATCGAAAACAGACAAAGGAGTAACTGCAGCAGTAGTTTTTAAAGATGATGTTTTTGGTACTCGGATTCCAGGAGAAAGTTCAATTTACACAGCAGAAGCTTATGCAATAAACATGGCTTTAGAACAAATGGAAAGGACACTGTACCGTAACTTCTTAATCTGCACAGATTCCAAATCCTGTCTTCAAGCACTTGAAGCTTCTAAGTGTGATCACCCATAATTTCCATGATTGTAAAGAAAATAACAACACTAGAAAATAAGAAGTTCAACATCATCTTCTGTTGGATTCCAGGTCATATGGGACTACATGGAAATGAGCTGGCAGATGAAGCAGCAAAACAGGCTGCTTTTCACCTTAAAAGTGACAGAATGTTTAATTCCTCCTGAGGACTTGAAACCCACAATTAATTTGTACATAAATGAAACATGGGAAAAGGAATGGTATAACTGCATAAAAAAAAAAATAGATGAAATTAACCTGAAATAAATGAAAGACACTTAGCCAATTATAATTTTGAGACCAGGCATGATCAAACTGTCTATACTAGATGTCCAATTGGACATTCTAGATTGACTCATTTGTATTTACTCAATAACGAAGACCCACCTAAATGTAATTACCGCCAGGCTGCTCTTGCTATCAAACATGCTTTGTTGGAATGTGAAAGTTTGAATACAATTAGACAATATTTATAAAGAGAGTACTTTGATGGACATTTTTAAAAGGTATCACCAGGAAAAGTCTTAAATTAATTATAAAAAAATTGAACGGAAAAATCATATTTATCTTTAATTAAATTTTTGTGTGAATTTTATTTATTTATATTTATATATTTCTCTAAGTATCTTTTTATTGTAATACGAATTTGTTTTTATCATGTAATATTTTTATGTATAATTATCTTGTCATGAAATAAGTCTTGTCTTGAAAAATATCTAGTAAAATATAATGCACTGTCATCAGGGCAAAAATAAAAGAAATGAGTTATTAAAACTATTATCTTTATTATCTAATTTGAGAAATTATTTTTGTTAAACAGAAAATGGGAAAAATATACAGGGATGCTAATAATTTAGAAGGTCTAATAATTCTGACTTCAACTGTATGTGCTGGTATTTTTATGTATTTTGACTTTAAATGTTGTTCTTCTCTGCAGATTGGAACAGCAGAGGCTGGAGCAGCAAGAGAGAGAGAGACAAGAAAGAGAGAGACAAGAGAGAGAACGGCAGGAACGGGAAAGACAAGAGAGAGAACGACAAGAGAGAGAACGATCATCAGCTTCAGGTCAGCAGAAACTCTTTTACCTCAGTGGACATGAGTTTGCACTTATTTCTGAGTAAAGACCAGCAAAGGTGTTTTTTATGGTCTATGAGGGATGTGTATATATATATATATATATATATATATAAATGGGGAAAAGACAATATATCCCTTTTTGGTTTCTGCATCAAATTAAATTTACAAAAGTGAGTTTATATAAAAATAATAGTTTAAAGTGTCTTCTTTAATGTTTGAAATATTTTCTTTGAAAGTAATCGGTAACACTTTTACAAACTATGAATCATTAAGCATTAGCTAATAGTTAATTCATTAGTTGTGAAGTATAGACTGTACATTAATAGACATTAGTCAACAGTTTATAAATACAAATATAAACGCTGTGTTCTTGACTTTTAAGCACATGTATAATGATTGTGATTTCATACTTCATTACTTATTAATTGTTTATTACTATATTAAGTAATGCATTATTTACAAACCATTAGGATTTAAGAGTAGTTGGTGGCCTTTAAGATCATTCAGAATGAGTTAGTAAACGATTAATAAACTATTCAAATCAACATTTATATCATTTATTATTCAGGCGTTGAGTAGTGGTTACTATCATGCCCGTAGCCAGGGGGGTTCGGGGGGTTCGAACCAACCACCCCCCACGGCCAAAAGGTCCAGAATTTGTCCTTTTAATTATTTAATTTAATATTATCTAATATATTTATTATATAATTAATATAATATATTAAAATGTAATATATATTGTAAAGGGTCACACAACCCACTGAGTGGTATCATTTGAATCTTTGATGCGACATCTATAACGCTATGGGTCAAAAAGAGCAAGAGTGGCAGAAAAGGCAGGCAGCCACGTCATTATCGCAAAACATTGAACATATGTTCAAAAAGACTGCCTAACGCAGTCTAAAGTTAGTTACTTCCCAACAGATGAAAATCTGTCCATATCCATGAGGTTCTAAGCTAACTGGCCGCATTAGTCAGGATGTTCTGTACATTTATTGACTGGTCCAGTACATGACCTCTCTTTCTCTATTTTTTCTCTTTTTAAAAAAAAAAAAAATAACTGTCTGACGAGGGCTTTAGCTTTTTAAAGTCTAGTGCTATTTTGGGATTTCCGCCTGGATTTTGCCTACCCAAATTTAAAAGCTTCCCAAATCCACATGCAGAGGTGTAAATGCAAAAATTTGGTATCATTTTAAAGAAAACCCCTTGAATTTTCATAAAACACTATTGAAAGTATTTAAAATAACTGTATATGTTGTCTGTGTTATAATAAACACCTAAAAAAAGAGGCGCTTTTTGTATTTTTTTTTTTATAAAATCAAATTTGAAAGTGTACCTTTTAGGTTCTGTGTGGTCTATGTTGCTGTAAATAATTTTGGTGGTTCCTGCACGTGTGTAATCAGGGGAAAAATTAAAATTGTCTCTACCATAATCTATGCAAAAGTTATTGTATTCCAACTGATGAGATGTGCTATACCATTTTTTATGTATTTTCCGCCTACCAAATTTTGAAAGCCTTCCATATCCATGCATTGCTATAAATGAAAACTTTCAGTGTAATTGAATAGAAAATCCTTTGAATTTACATAAGAAACTGCTGAAAGTAATTAATATTTTGATATTTTTTCTGTTTTATGATAAACCACTTTAACATTGGGCGCTTTTTTTTTTTTCTAAAATGCTTTTTTGAAAGGTTGTAGATTATCTATTTAGAGATTTTAGCTTCTCCAGACAGTTCTGCTTGAAACCAGCAGAGAGCAGCAAACACTAGGACAAAGAATTTTATCTCTATCATGAATTCTGACCAAGCTATTGCAATTCATCTGAATACTGGGAAAATAACTTTTTAATCATTCATATTAAATAGTACATATTTGCTTCTGCTTAATTTTAGATGATAATAACTATAGGAACATGAGTTTACATTACTTATTTTATCTCCTTTCCATTTTAGGCATCATAACATTTTAAAATTAGTCAATGACTATAAGATATGAAAATAAACCAATGTTCAATACCCAGCTCGGGTATCCGGGTATAACTTTTGTACAGTAAAATAAAAACCGAAGTGATGTAAATGTGCATAAAATGTAGCTTCTACACTCTCAAACGGAGCCACTTCCAGGGTGTTGTGCAACCCGCGGCCTTTAAAAATTAAAGGGGAAGTCGATGACGTCACCGGACCTGCCACCGGGTCCGCGGAGTTTGACTGGTTAATGGCAAGCGGAGTCCTCAGATGTCACTTTACAGCAAAAGGCGCTAATCCTGTCACGTCTGTGTTTTTGAGGCTGTTTGGTCACTTCATTTGTTTTATTCTGATCGGATATAAATCCGATCGCTAAAACCACTTCAGAAGGTGATCTGGGATGCATTGAAACTGCATGAAACTGGACAGGTTCAATAATATTTTTGACAAAATTTATGTAAATAAATTATGACCTGGATAAAATATGACCTGCGCCTGAAACACCTGTAGGTGCGCTTTTACAGCCAAAATTCTATTAAAAACATTTTTACTATAAGCATAAAACATGTTCTAACTTTTCAGGCCTGTAGCCAGGAGGGTTCGGAAGACCCAACCCTCACTGACAAAGGTCCAGAATTTGTCCAATACATGAGCTCATTTGTCCTATTTTGACTGCTATGCAATCATAAATAGTGAAAATAATCGATCGAAAAAGGCTTTAAGACCAAACGAAATCCTCTGTTGGCTGTTGCTTCAGTGGGACTATAATCTGATGTAAGAGAAGTCTTATTTCACTACTGTATTGTTTTTTAACAGAGAAAACATTTGCATGTAACTTTTATTCTAAATCTTGGACCTTATTCCTGAAATAAAAAATGAGCAATAAAAAGGTGAGAAGCACCAGAAGCGGACCATATTAAATTAATTTGAATATATTTAGGCTATTGTTGATATCCAGGGATATTTTTTAAATGCACTTTTTTTAACCAAAGAAGCTAAAAAAATCTGAATAATTCATTATTATAGTTTTATTATTAGTATTATTGTTGGTATTAGTATTATTATTAAGTTTTTTTTTTTATTGCCAAATTGTGACTAAGGACAGTTGAATGTGCTGGCCAGTTTGTTTTTTTGTCTAATAAATGACAGTAGACTACAGTTTTTTTTACTTTAAAACTTTAACAGATTCCTATTTTTTCCTAAGGATATGTGATGTAACAAATTTGTATTTAAAAAATTTGTCTTGTTTTAATTTTTCTTTATTGCAATTTTTTAGAAAATATTTTTAGTACATCAAAAAGTGTGGTTATGATGACATCTGACTAGCTAATCCAGCAAAAAGTACTGCTTAAAATGTCACCCCTTTCACCAGGCTGGCTACGGGCCTGACTATGTATGTTGAAGGGCCATGAACATCCACCCAACCCCCAGTTTTATTTGTGTATCTTCAAATGAAAAGAAATTAATAAAGCCGTTTATTTCCCCCTTTTTTCCTGTTTAGAGTATAACTGAGCCTTTCATTGTCATTTATAAGGGTTTTGTAAAGCATAGTCCTCGCTTTAGATTAGGTCACAAAACTGAATAAAGCATTTATTAATGTGCAAATTAACTATTAGTATATGCCTGAATAATAAGAATTATAAGTGTTAATTTGACAAGTTTATTAAACATTTACTTACACATTCTGAATGATCTTAAAATAGCACCAACTATTCTTAAATATCTAGTTTGTAAATAATGCAATACTTTATTAATAAAACAAATAATCAATAGCAAAGTAAACACTTAAAAATATGATCATATAATATCTGCCCATAGCTTGAGATTCACAGATGTCCTCTTTTTATTTATGTCTACATACTGCATTGTGACCTTGATATCTGCCTCAAACACTCAGTTTATCACCTGCATCATAATTATGTAATCAAGCCAGACAGTTTTTTTCAGACTGCTAAAAATAGCAATAAAAGTCACTTTGTTCAACGTTTTGAAGATCACGCTCGCATAATCCAATCTGAAAATGGAAATAAATGGAAAACATCCACAAATCACTGATTATTAAACAGATAGTTCACCCAAAAATAAACATTCTTCCATCATTCGCTTACCCTTCACTTGTTCAAAATCTAATTGAGTTTCTCTCTTTTGTTGATCACAAAAGAAAATAATCAGAAAAATGCTGGTTGCTTAAACCAGAGGTTTCAAAATGTTTAAGCCCACTACCCCCAAAATAACAATACAAGTGACTCACGACCCCCAATATCCTCTGGGGGGTTATAAATACAGAAATCTTGCATGCAACCGCACACACACCAGTAGGCCCAAGTCTATTCTTCATTCAATTTTTTTGTATGTATTTGTGTGCTGTAAAGGTGCCAGAAAGTTTAACCTGGTGCCATAAAATCAATCTGCTGCATCTGATGCTATTGCTGTGTCTTTAATATAACTTAATCACCGCAAGGTCTGCAATCCAGTGCAACTAGTAAACATAAGTATACTACTATTTTATCTTCAGTAGGTTATGGGTAAAATATGGTTGGTATAATCACCAAGCAAATCTCTCCCCCCATCTACACTAGACCCCCCCCCCCCCCCCCCCTTCATTGTCCCGCGACCCCGACCACCACTTTGGGAACCACTAGCTTAAACCCATTGACTTCCATAGTAACTTAACTTAAGTCGTTGGGCTACCAGCATTCTTCAGAATATCTTCTTTTGTAGTCAACAGAAGAGAAAAACTCATAAAGGTTTAAGGGAGAATAAATTATGAGGTAACTTTCATTTGTGGGTGAACTGTCCCTTTAAGAGGTTTTTTTTAACTAGTATATTTTCCTATTGTACTATCTTTGAATGATGTTACATTTCACTGTGCTTATTTGGGATGTGTAGTTTTTTCCTAACAAAAGAAATTCAAGTACATAATCTTTTTGTCTTTTTAAATACCTTTTTTGTCCCAAATTAATTCTTAAAATCTGGTTGGTTTGGTGCTCCGGTTTCCCCCACAAGTCCAAAAACATGCGGTACAGGTGAATTGTGTAAGCTAAATTGTCCGTAGTGTACGTGTGTGAATGAGTGTGTATGGATGTTTCCCAGTGATGGGTTGCGGCTGGAAGGGCATCCACTGCGTAAAACATATGCTGGATAAGTTGGCGGTTCATTCCGCTGTGGCGACCCCAGGTTAATAAAGGGACTAAGCTGAAAAGAAAATGAATGAATGAATGAACCTTTGCTGTTTTTCTTTTTCTTTAGTTGTGATCCCTCCAGCACCGCCTTTGGCCCCTGGAGGCCCTCCGGCTCCTCCAGGACCCCCACCTCCACCTGGACCCCCTCCATCTGGACCTCCTCCACCACCTGGGCCTCCGCCTTTAGGAGGAGGAGCTCCACCACCTCCTGCTCCTCCCCTGCCCTCTTCTGGAGGAGGTGATGGGGGTGGAGGACCTGGTGGTGGTGGTGGTCTTGCTGCTGCCCTTGCAGCTGCCAAACTTCGCAAAGTGCCCAAGGTGAGACAAGTATCCCAAATAACACTCTATCCACTTATACACTCTGCCATGTAGTGTATGAGTTTAGTGTCATCCCAAATGGAACACTAATGTTTTTTGCTAAACTGAAATTCAAATAGTTTCCCTGTTGATGTTTAATTGTTGCCAAAAGTATAGTTGCCAAACTACCTAATACAGTTGAAACCAGAAGTTTACATACACTATTAAAAGGTACATGACATTTTTTTAAAATGTCTGATGTTAACCCTCGTGTCGTGTTCACATCCCGCCCTTTACTTTAGTGTTCCCGGTCAAAATTGACCGGTCTGTTTTAACTGCTCACATTTTTTTTTACCACCAAATTTTTATTCAACATTATTTAGCTGTGAACAATGTCTCAAAGTATTATTTAACATGAATTTATAGTATAAAACATAAAATAACTGCAGTGAAAATACAAATAGGCACTGAACCTGTATTACAAAACAAACAATAGATGACAGAATATTCATACAATTTAGTACGATTTGCTTATCCCCAATGATGGTTGGGTTTAGGGGTGGTGTTGGGGGCCACGCCTTTTATAAATCGTAAATTTTTGTACGACTGAACTTGTACGAATTAGCCACTAAACTGACAAAACGTAAAATAGTTACATTTCCTTTTGAGATCAGGCTAGAGGATTGGCACGTAAGCGCGGAAAAGAGATGTGTACCTGCAAATGAGTGTGTGTATGTGTGTGTGTGTGTGTGTGTGTGTGTGTGTGTGTGTGTGTGTGTGTGTGTGTGTGTGTGTGTGTGAGTGAGTTAGTTAGTGAGTAAATGAGTGAGTGAGCGAGTGAGCGAGTGAGTGAGTTGGGGTGGTGTGTATGTGGATGTTTTCTGTCTGATAGATGAATATAGTCTGGACACCTATTCATTTTCTATGGTGGTCACTTTTGACCGGGAACACCACAGGTGTAATAAGGTTGAGTAAAACAATCAAAATTGAATGAAAGAGGTGGTCAATATTTATGAATGTTTTAAGTTGTAAATCAGTTAGATTTGACCCGAACACGACAGGAAGGTTAAATCATAGTCATCAAGTCCGTTAGGATTACCACAATGATTTACATTTGCTAAATGGCAGAATAATAAGATATTTTTTTTGAGAATTTTTTTATTAACTTCTAGACAGTCAAAACTTTACAAACATTTATTTAGTATTTTTTTTTAGCTTTGCCTTTAAATTGAATAACAGGTCAAACATTTTGGGTATCCTTCCACATGCTTCTCAAAACAGCCCCACAAGATGATGCTGCCACCCCCATACTTCACAGTTGGGATGGTGTTCCTAGGCTTGTTATGGTTAAACAGTCCAATAATAATTCAATCAGAGCACAGAACATGAATTCAAAAAAGTCTTTTTCACAGTGTGATTTTGCAAATTGTGATCTGGCTTTTTTTATTATGCTTTTAGAGTAATGGCTTCTTCCTTGCTGAGTGGCCTTTTAGCTCATGTTGGTATTGACTCGTTTCACTGTGTATAATAAATCCTCTTAGCAGCTTCAGCCAGCGTCTTCACAGTGTCTTTTGCTTTTGTTCTGGGGTTAATACACACAGTTTGCATCATAGCACTTTCATCTCTGGGACACGGAATCCTTCTCCTTCCTGTGTGATATGATGGCTGGACATTGCCATGTTGTTTATACTTGCATATAATTGTTTGAGCCGATGAATGGGGCACCGAAATCAGAAACTTCCAAAACCTTGACACCATCATCTGGGCTATTTTAGAGGCATAGTAATCTTACTGTATGTAAACCTTTGACTTTCAAGAAAAGTTATAAAAACGTCTTTCTCTCATTATTCTGTTATTAAGCAAATAGAAACAATTGTGGTGATCCTAACTTACCTAAAAGAGAAAAGGTTTAGTGACATTTAACATCTGACATTTTTTTATTGCTATTTTATATAGTGTATGTAAACTTTTGGTTTCAACTGTAGTATCTGCAACAGGTATACCTTCATTCACTATCGGGAGGCAACATAATCACTTACAGTGGGGGAAATAAGTATTAAACACGTCACAATTTTTCTCAGAAAACATATTTCTAAATGTGCTGTTTTGAATTTTTCCCCAAATGTTGGTAACAACCAAAGAAAACCATATATGCAAAGAAAACAAATCTAATTAGTTTACAAATGAAGTTATGTGTAATATGAAATAACACAGGGAAAAATATTGACCACATGAAGAAAGGGAGGTGTAGAAAGACAGTGTAAGCCCAGACTGCAGCTGACATCTCTCAGTAGTTCTTCAGCAACTCCCTGCTCTTCATCACTGTAAGCTTATATTAGCTGCTTCAGTCCAACATCTACATTTAGCAGGATGATCAAGATGAAACCAGGGTGGACATTTCAGCAAGACAACGATACAAAACACAGCCAAGGAAACTCTCAAACGCTTTCAGAGAAAGAAAATCAAGCTGTAGAGTGGCCAAGCCGATTACCTGACTTGGATCCAATAGAACATATAAAATAAAGCTCATCATTCCATACTTATGTTTATCGGTTAAATAAGTGCATCATCCTGGAATTTAAAATGCTCTTATTCGTTTTAGAACTACCTACTATTTACTTTCTATTTATACTACAAAATGGCGTAGAATAGTGCACATGTATGTGATTTAGGGACACATCTAATGTCTAGATGTGTCACTTTCTGACA
The DNA here is from genome assembly GCA_903798205.1 of Danio tinwini. Classification (NCBI taxonomy): domain Eukaryota; kingdom Metazoa; phylum Chordata; class Actinopteri; order Cypriniformes; family Danionidae; genus Danio; species Danio tinwini. The sequence goes on from CAIGQZ010032997.1 coordinate 11,858,032, forward strand.
TGATGACATTAAAAATACTCTTATTTTAGCACATCATTGGTGTGTTTCAAATTATGGGCTGCACTTCTTCAGTGAAGTTCAATTTAAAAGAACTGAAACAAATCACATGAAATAATAAGGTTAAAAATAATGTATATACAGTGCTTGACAAATTTATTAAAACAACCGACAGATCTTAAAATATTGACATTTCCCTCCAAAACGTGATTTAATTTAATAATATTCATGGACTATGCGCATGTTCTTTCAGATGAGATATTAAACTGAGGTCTTGACTCTCTGTGGTCATTAAAAATCCTATGTCACTTCTCGTAAAGGTGTAACCCCGGTGTCCTGGCTAAATTCCCTCTATTGGCCCTTACTCATCATGGCCTCCCAATCATCCCCATCCACAAAATTGGCTCTATCACTCTGTCTCTCCACCAATAGCTGGTGTGTAATGAGCGCACTGGTGCCGTTGTCCTGTGGCTGCCATCGCATCATCCAAGTGGATGCTGCAAACTGGTAGTGGCATGGACAGACCCTCTCCCTCATAATTTGGAAGTGCTTTGGGTGTGTTGCCATACATGATAAATGCACTATATATATGCACATTACATTACATGTTTGCTCTGTGCACAGCAAATACCCCTACTGTTTGGTATGTCCATTTTTTAATGGTGCATTTTTTTCTGGCAGAGTGTCAGAGTATATATTTGTACCTTCTGGAACTTAAGATAAAGCCTTTCCTTTTACTTCTATGAATGAACATGATTGTCAAATTTTTTTGTAAGGAAAATGACCTAATTTTACTTTATGATGGTTCTATTTTATTGTTTACAGAACATAATGATGACCTTTTAGATAATTAATTAGTTTTATGTTGTATTATAATGACCAATTCAGCTGAAAACAACTGAAACCTCGTAAATATGCTAAGTATTCTAATAATTTTGGCTACCGTTTTACATGACTGAATGAGAAGTATGTGTAATGTATAGCTTTTAGCTTTTTTAACTCATTAAAAAAAACGTTGCACACGTTATTTTAACATGACATTAGTATCACAAGCGTTTTTGCTGGTATAGCATAGTTTTCAATTCATGAGCTGTGAGGAGAATAAAGACAGACAGTTTTTGTTCACCGTTTACTGGTATTTACTTCCATAATTCACGCAAGGCATCATAGAGCGTAGGGAAAAGGTAACCAACATCTTGATGATCTTAATTTATTCAATGTAAAACAAAGGAATTTTTGTTTAACTGAAGCCTAATGCCTGGCCGCTGTAATTGACTCAGTGCTTCCCTCTGCAGGATGACGCTGGAGGTGGTGTTGCCAGTGCTGCTGCCAGTGCGGCGGCACCTAAAGCAGACAGCAGCCGTAACAGTGTGTCAATGCCCAGCGGAGGAGGAGGAGGAGGTAGTGGAGGAGGAGGAGGAGGTGGTGGAGGTGGAGGAGGAGGAGGCCTGATGGGAGAGATGAGCGCAATTCTAGCTCGACGGTGAGCAGAATGAATACAATTTACGTCATTTCCAGTTAACACATTTTCCAGGTTTCTCAGTAGCGGAAGTCATCATAGTTGGGTAAACTTGGAGTGCAGTGAATGGGAGAGTACAACAAAAAAATTTTTTGAATTCCTCATTATAAGATGTTTTGTTATTTGAGCTGTGAAGTGTGTGATGAGGCATGACTATTACTGCTAACACATTACTGACATAGTTCCTCATATTACCAGAAGTGCTGAACTGCCTGCATTGTGTACATACAGTATTTAAAGCAGTGAATATCTCAGTCCAGCTAAGTATGACGTTTAGATTTATTATGATAAACTGACATACAGTGGGATGAAAAAGTGTTTTTTACACTTACTGATTTTTTATTTTTTTGCAAGTTTGTCACACTTCAGTATTTCAGATCATTAAACTAGTTAAAATGTTAGTCAAAGATAACACAAGTTAACCCATCATGGTTTTTATTATTAAGGCAAAACAGAATACAAAACTACATAGCCCTGTGTGAAAAAGTGTTTTGCCTGAAGAGAACTTGGGTTCTGCAGCAGGACAAGGATCCAAAGCACACCAGCAAGTGCATTTTTGATGGCAGAGGAAAAACAAAATGAAGACTTTGGAGTGGCCTAGTCAAAGTCCTGACCTGAATCCAATTGAGATGCTGTGGCATGATCTTAAGAAGGTGGTTCATGTTTGAAAATGTGGCTTATTTACAACAATTCTGCATAGATGAGTGGGCCAAAATTCCCCCACACTCATTGCAGTTGTTGCTGCTAAAGGTGGCCCAACCATGATGCAAATGAAGCTACAAGTGGGCGTGGCCAACCGGCACCATTTCATTGCTCCAAAATCCAGGCATAACACTGTATGCCAACATTTCAGATGACTATCCTATAGCCCACAGCTAATTAATCTGTCAAATTCTGGAGTGCATTCAAGTTCTAAAGAAAATTATAAATGATAAACTATCATAAATAAAACAAATACATTTATAGATAAAAGACTAAAGGAAGTTCACTAATCTAGGAAATGGAGGCCACTTGAATGGTTTGTGAGCACAATTAAGTGCACACAGCATGCCATAATATCTGATCATTGTAAGAAATAATTCCAAGAGGCAATTGACAGTGTAAAGCCACATAAAACAAAACAAAAATACGATGAATATGCCAAGTTCAGCGGCTAATCAGCCGGAATCAGCTGAGGTGAAGTGACAGCGACCAGCGAGACCTAGCTGTCACTTAAGTGGCCACGACCTTAATTATGCAGACTTAATATAACCTAATATAAATTAAACAGATGAGTTGCAAAAAAATTCACCCCCTCACAGGGTAATAATAGCTATATGAACCAAAATCGTTCTTTGTACCAGGCTCTAAACACCTTTTTTGTGCTGTTAAGTTGGCCATTTTAATAGTGGGCTTAATAGAAATATGCTCTATTATGGAGCCAGGTCTAGCGGAATTTTGATGAATTGCAGTTTCAGTTACTTCTGTATTAGCTTCACGAGGAAGATCAGGAGGTTGCTCTTTGGGCCCAAGCAGTTATTAGGTTTAGGGGGCAAACACTTTTTCACACAGGACAATGTAGTTTTGTGTTTTGTTTTCCCTTAATCATAAAAAAAAACTTTTCAAAACTGCATGATGTGCTTAGTTGTGTTGTCTTTGATGAATATTTAAATTAGTTTGATGATCTGAAACATTGTGTAAATAGGAAATAAGAAATCAGCAATCACTTTTTTACACCACTGTATGTGACCCTGGACCACAAAGTATGTCTTATGTTGCAGGGGTATATTTTTGCCAATACATTTTATGGGTCAAAAATCATTACAGTGTTAGGCAAAGATCAAATTCTATGAAGATATTTTGGAAAATTCCTACTGTAAACATATTAAAACTTAATTTATGGTTGGTATTGCGTGTTTAGATTTGTTTAAAGGTGATTTTTTTTCAGATCTTGAGATTTTGTCTATTTCTGTTAAAGAATAAATGGGTGTAAAGCTTATTTATTTGCTTCTTTTGTAATGCATTTTAAACAAAATTCACAATTATGACTGGATTTGTGGTCCAGGGTGACCTGTGTACTTTCTTCAAAGGGATAGTTCAACCAAAAATGAAATTTTGTGTCATTTATTTTCCTTCATGTTGTTCCAAACTTATTCAAAGTCCACCAATCTTTATGCGTTATGTTTAAATAACATTTCTGTCCCTCCATTGAAAGCCCATTACATCAAACTTGACATTTCAAAAAGCGAATCAAGGTACAATATATGTAGTTAACATAAACTGAGTGGTTTGAAAGAGAAGTGATCTTTTTATGTAATAAAAAGGTGCTATTTAGGCTTATTAATTAATATATGACATTAATCACACACATAGAGCATGAGAGCTAATCTCAAAACAAATCTCGCACACAAAGCAAAAACGTTTGAGTTTTCCTTTATTTTACCTTTACCTGTGTGTTGTTCATTTTAAAGCATCATTTTTGGGGTGTAATGGACTTTCAATTAAGGAACAGAAAACTTTCTATTTCCTTAAAATGCCTTTTTTTAAAAGATGAGCAAGGCTTCAGAATGACATAAAAGTGAGCAATTATTGACAGAATGTTCATTTTTTGAGTAAGCAAACCCTTTTAGCAAACACATCCAAATGCATTACTGTAGATGTGCAAAAGTATTACTGAAAAACCGATGGTCTAAGTTTAATTCTATGTAATTCACATAATTCTTCTGATTCAATCTATTGGTAACAAGTTGCAAAAATCACTTAACATTTCTCAAACTGCTTTAATGTTTAATGTAAAAGGAGAATTGTAACTTTTAAAATAATGTCTGACTAATTATTGTCTTTGTGTCTGTCTGCACAGGAGAAAAGCAGCAGATAAAGGAGAAAAGCCGCCTCCAAAAGCAGAAGAGCCCACTAATGTAAGAACACCATCAGTTTCCTAATGCTTATTATGGCCAAATGTGTCAGTTTCACCAACAAAGCAGCTGATTCTGAAGATTTCATTGGTCGTGTCAATCACTGACTGCCTACACCAGGAGTTTTCAAACCTGTCCTGGAGGCCTGCGCTTCACATAATAAAATGTCCGAAACCACTCAGTCATTCACTAATCACCAATACAGAGCTTAGCAGTTGAGTGCACTATATTAGGAAAGAGAGAAAATGAGTGTGCAAATTTGGATTCTGACACATGTTGAATGAAGTAGAGAGGTGGGCCGTTTTGTCATAAACATTACACTTTGCTTCATATCTTCCATCTGGATTTATGAACGTTTTACATTGTTCATTTGTCATATTTATTGTATTATTAGAAAACAAGGTGAGCACTCTTACTCAATACTTTTTAACACAATTAAAAGTAATAAAAATACATGTATTAAATTTATATTTAAATAAAATGTAATTAAGACCCTGGCGAAATGATATGTACGTATAGGCTATATTTAAAGGGCTGTTTCTTTTTTACATTTTAAAGTATATACTCAGAAACGTACTAGGGCTGCAACTAACGATTATTTTAATAATCGATTAATCTGACGATTATTATTATTTATTTATTTTGCCCCGATTAATTGATGAATCTGATTTTTTTTTAAGAAAAGCATTCATTTCCAACCCTTTATTCAAAAACAGAACTAAAATCTTTAGAATGTGCACAAACATGGATTGTTAGACTTCCATAGACCTTCTTGTGTGTTTTACAAACTCTAAATGTATTGTTTTACTAGTACTTGTGTGTATTTGCATGTCTAAAACATAAAATAAGCATTGGTTGGTTAAAAACACTGCAAAATTGTTATGATATGAATGCTCCTACACCTTGGATGACCAGGGTCGCACAGATTTCTTTGCATTCGCCATGTATCGTTCCTCTAATGTTACCTCCGCTCATTTTTTTGCTCCATCCTGTTTATGAGGCGCCGAACTCTGCTGGCATCAGTGCACGAGAGAGGCAGAGTGCGTTCACTCCACTCTGCACTCAACTAAAGTTTTTTTAATAATCAAAAACGTCTCCACATCACGCGACACAACGAATTGATTATGAAATTATTTGCCAACGCTTTTAGTAATCTATTTCAATATATTTTCATATAAATTATGAAAAAGTATCGTAGCAAGTACAGTAATTACTTGTTAATACCGTAAGTACTGTAAACAATGATTTTGTCCGGTTTGATTGTTCTTTTTAGGTAAACTATCGCTTTAACTTTTTTTTTATAGTCACTCACTATCCTTCGGCTGATGTATCGGGGATCGACACAGCGGAATGAACCGCCAATTAGTCTGGCATTTGTTTTATGCAGCGGATGCCTTCACAACCGCAGCCCAGTACTGGGTATTAATTTTTATAATTGTGCACATAATTTATTTACTTAATTTAAAAGCAATGAGTTCACACACTTTTTCGAGTTAAATCTACCAATAGCTTTTTACAGCATGTCACGATTGGATTGTTCATTGATTTTCTATTAAATATAAAAAAAAATTGTATTGAGCTGACCAATGAAAATGGCTGCACCGCTGCAGGTTTGTGCTGAAATTATTCAGGAAAATGATCTATAATTATAATAATAATAATAATAATAATAATAATAATAATAATAATTTCCTATAAATCGACTTTTTAAAGTGCACATGTAGGCCTGTCATGATAATGAATTTTTGCTGTGAGATATATTGTCACAGAAATTGTTGTGATGAGTAATATTATTGTCATTTTGAGATTATTTTATGCCACTAATTATATAATGATTATATAACAGCATAATAAGGCAAATAGCCATAAACACTTTAAAATATTTATCATTCTTAATGTTATTTAGATTCTATCATTTGATGGTAAAAAGGTAAATGTCCTATTACAGATGCTAATAAATATCCTATTAGGTAAATGTCCAATCATAAACTTTGACATGGGTGAAGTAGAATGTAAATGTCATTGTAAAATTTACGAGTTTGTAAATATATATGGCAAAGCCAAAAAACTATTGAGGTCATCTCCAAGTATTGCACGATTAGGTGATATATTGGTTATTGTGACAGGCCTATGCACATGCAAAAGTATTAGGAGTTTTTTTAAGTATGTATAATGTTTTATACTATATGTTTTATGAAAGTGAGCTGACCAATGTATTGAACTGACCAAGGAAATCGGCTCCAGGTTCATGTTGAAATGATTCGGGAAAATGATCCTTAATAATAATATTAATAATAGTAATAATAATGATAATAATAATAATAACAATAATAATTTCCTATACATTGACTTTTTAAAGTGCATGCAAAAACCTTAAGAGCTTTTTAGTACTTGTCTATAGACATGAGAATGAATAAAGTCGCATTTGCTGTAATTGGAAGTACTACAATGAATTAGAAACACCAGCACTATTATTGAACACTCTTTTCTTTTTCTTTCATTTGCTTTGCCTACTGATCTTCAGGACGATTCCGACACTCAAGGCCCAGGCGGTAAGAACATCAAACATTTGTGATTTGACATTTGTGATCAATTAGACACTCACGAATATTCTCAATATCTACTTCTAACATTTTTATTAACAGACTTCAGAAGACCATGGGAAAAATCCGCCACCATGCCCAGGTAATTACTCATTTACAGTTTCTAGAAGTGTGTTAGCTACATAATGATCTTGAAAACTGTTTAAAGCTTGCACTAGCACTGAATGTCCTGGTGATTGAAAACTTCAGCAGTTGAGTGGGATTCTCTGTAGGGCCCTGTAGTATAAAGTGAAGTGTATATATACAGTACATGTCTCAAACAGGACTAACTCAGCACCCAGAAGTCTGGAGTCACCCTCTTCATCTAGTCCACTTGTCAGGTACTTTTACTACAGTATGCGCTCTTGTGGTTATGGTCTAACACTGTCAGCGCCCCCCGGTTCTCTTGCTTTTACATACTTGCATATAGTGGGGAAATAAGTATTGAACACGTCACCATTTTCTTAGAAAACATATTTCTAAAGGTGCTGTTGACTTGAAATTTTCACCAGATGTTGGTAACAACTAAAGAAATTTATATATGCAAAACAAAACTAATTAGTTTACAAGAAAGGGAGGTGTAGAAAGGCAGTGGAAGCCCTGACAGCAGCTGAAATCACTCAGTAGTTATTCAACAACCCTCTGCCCTTCATCATTGTAATTTAATATTAGCCTCTTCAGTCCAACATACACATTATCAAGATGAGGTTGGATATCAGGGTGGACATTTCAGCAAGATCATGATCCAAAACACAGCCAATGAAACTCTTAAATGCTTTTAGAGAAAGAAAAGCAAGCTGTAGAATGGCCCAGCCAATCACCTGACTTGAATCCAATTGAGCATATATAATAAAGATCAGATTTGATAGACGAGACCCACAGCACCATCAAGTTTTTCATTCTCTGTTGAAGTCTGTGAAAAAATCACACCTGAGAAATTCATGACTTTATTCTCCATTTGAGAGATGTCTTTAATCTGCCGTCACCTAAAAAAGCATTTTATATAAAGTATTAAATAGGTTTCAGTATTTCTGTGCTTTCTCCTTGTGTCAGTTTATTGTTATTACACAAAACTCATATTTCAGATTTTTATTCATTTATACTTTTTATGTTTGTATTGTTTGGGTTTTTACCAAAATCTGGTTCAATTCCATGTGAACCGCTCCTTTAGAAATATTATTCCCAGGAAAAAACATGACTTGTTCAATACTTATTTCCCTCAGAGCAAATATCCTTAACATGTCTATGGTTTACTGTAATTTGAACATACAGTATAGGTCAAAGTTTTATAGGGGTTCAAATCTATTGAAGTCTTGTATATCTTTAAATGTAGCTTTTTTCTCTACATATGTCCTGGTGTTTAAAAAAGCTATAGATTTTTTGCCATTATTTACAGTAGACACCCACTGTTATTCTGCATAACAGTTTAAGCTCATTTTTCAGAAGATCTTTAACAAAAATACTTGTGTTTGATAAGTAAATTTTAAACAAGAAAATTAGTTTCCAATCATGCTAATTTGATTTTATGCACAAAACTAAAATATAGCATAAACATTTGCGAATAAAGCACAGTTTCCATCCAGTGAGTCAAAGAGAACAAAAACATCACTTCCTGATAAACTGGCACCAAAGATCAAAAGAAAATCAAAGAAAAATTTCATTTGCTGCAGTGGGACAAGCCACTGTGGGCATTTTATGCAACGAAAGCGATGAACACACAATGGCTTTCAGAGGCGAGTTTGAATGTTGTAAATCCAGTGAATAATTTTCCCAGTGTATCATAGAAATTGTATAATTGTACTATATATGTTGTATTTATATGAATATCCCAGCAGAGCATACTCCTCAGTTCATTGTACAGTTAAAGTAACTATCATTTATACAACAAACAAAAAAAAATACTTGGCTTTCTTATAAATGTAAGAATGACCACCTGCAGGGAACAAGATGAAGTACCCTACAAAGTACCCTAAGATGGATTACTCTATGAAGTACCCTCTACAGAAAAATGCTTCATCTATAAAGCACGTTTAATTGGTGTCAGTTTCATTTCTGTGAGAAATGTTCGTTCTGTTAACTATTTTGAAGAGACAGAGTTATAAATAAGGTTATAAATAAGTTTTAGCACAAATAAAAATAAAAAAAACATCATATAATTTGGTCCTGCTTTATATTAAGTGGCTTTAGCTAATCTGTACTTACACTGAAATGAATATATTTTTTACATTGTACATACAGTGCTCAGCATAGAGTACAGCCCGTTTTGAAAATGAATATTTGTATCCATTTCTCAGTGAATATAGGTGATGTATTTTAGTGCATTTAAACAAAACAGATTTATTAAACAGATATATTTATTAAAATTATATTTTACTCACCAAACATATTTAGAAGTTGAAAGATAATACAATTAAATTCAAGCAAAACATTGCAAAAAACATTGCAACCTACAGAATTTTGACTAACTTTTTCCATTTCTTTGCTTCTCTTGATTTTTTTTGTATTTAATATTTTTTTATAACATAAACATTTGGCTGTACTAGTTTTTGGACCGTTATCATAAGTTATTTTGTAAGATAAGCTCCAGATTTGGCTTCAGTGCTGACTAGTCTAATGTATATGCACAAATATATTGTATAGCTTCCTGTTAAAAATATGAATTTATAAGGGAGATTTGTGAGGGGTGAACTCATATATGCTGAGCACTGCATGCTTGATTAAACACCTGAATGTAAGTACATCTCTAATTATTTTCTGTTATTGCACTGTTGACCATCCTTTACACTTTAACCCACACCTACCCATTACATTTAAACCATCCCTAAACCTACTCCTATCCCTCCTCAAGAGCACCAGAAGTGTTCTCCAGTACATTATGAACACATTAAGCACACTGTATTTATATTTCGATGTAAGTACATACAGTTAAAGTCCGAATTTTTAATATTTCCCAAATTATGTTTAACAGAGCAAGAAAATTTTCACAACATGTCTGACAATATTTTTTCTTCTGGGGAAAGTCTTATTTGTTTTATTTAGGCTAAAATAAAAGCAGTTTTTAATTTTTTAAGAACCATTTTAATGTCAAAATTATTAGCCCCTTTAAGCTATCTTTATTTTTTTCAATTGTCTACAGAACAAATCATCAATACACAATAATTTGCCTAATTACCCTAACCTGCCTAGTTAACCGAATAAACCTAGTTAAGCCTTTAAATGTCACTTTAATCTGTATAGAAGTGTCTTGAAAAATATCTAGTAAAATATTATTTACTGTCATCATGGCAAAGATAAAATAAATCAGTTATTAGAGATGAGTTATTAAAACTATTATGTTTAGAAAGATGTTAGAAAACTGAACTTGACCCACTATGACACCATGGAACTGCATTTCTGATCTCCTTTAGCTTCATCTATGCTGGTTTGTCTTGTTTTAACTTGTGGGTTTGGAAAGCTCTGGCTTCATGTAGTGTCTGAGGAACAGACACTTTTTCAACAGTGTCATGTTTGTTTGAGGTGATGGTCGTCTTCAGGCTTGCTTTTGTTTCTGTGATTCTGCTGCTTTTCTCCTATTGTCCACAGGGGGCTCTGTGATGCTGACTTTAATGCTTCTCTTTCCAGATCTTTGTACAAACCCATATTAAGGCTCTCTCCACATCCATGGCTTAAATTCTGAAACCACAGCATCACTTTCATTGTGTGTGCAAATTCACACCTCTAAAATATTATGCAGTTTAAGGAGCACTCCCCTTATTTTTGGAAATAGAATCATTTTACAAGCCCCGAGAGTTAAACTGTTGAGTTTTAGCATTTATGAATCAATTCAGCCGATCATCGGGTCTGGCGGAAGCACTTTTAGCTTAGCTTAGCATAAATCATTGAATCGGATTAGACCATTAGCATCTTACTTAAATTCAAAAAAGAGGTTTAATCCTTTTCCTATTTCAAGCTTCACACTTCTGTAGTTAAGTCTTGTGATTAAGCAGACGGGAAATTAAAAGATGCTATTTTCTAGGTTGATATGGGATGGCTAGGAAACATACTGTCATTCAGGTGTAATAATCCACAGTCTTTCCTTCCGTATCATGGCTGCAGCTGGCTCATATTATTATGCAGCTGGGGACTATTTTCAGGCACTACATAATATCATTCTGCCTGCTGTAGCCATGGTACGGCAGCAAAGTCCGAGAGCAAAGAGTGTTCCTTTAAGGTTAAGGTGTAAAGTTAGTACTTTGGGTTGTGAGAAAAGCTCATCATAAATAAAATGTATTCTTCTTCTTCTTCTTCTTCTTCTTCTTCTTCTTCTTCTTATTATTATTATTATTATTATTAATATTATTATTATCATTATTATAGACTACACTAGTCAGTAGATCAATACCTTTCATTAAAGTTGTTCTAAAACTATTGAACAACACCCAGTCTTGATTTTTTTTTCATTCACTTGTTTGATTCCATATTGACTAATATATTTACACAGGGTTTCTGCAGGTTTCACAAAGTTAAATTTAAGACTTTTTAAGACTTTTTAAAGACCATTATGAAGGAATTTATTAGACTTATACAAGGCTATATGCTAAGGATTACTTTTCTAATATCCCAGTTGGAATAGATTGTCACTTGTCCTATCAAAAAAATTATTATTTAATAATGCAATAATAATAATTTAATAATAAAAATATAGGTTAGGTCAGTATCCTAAACAAATGTTACTGTAAGGAAAGTAATTAAATGCTAATTTTTAAATAAAAAAAAGTTTTATTGAGATTGGGATGGTTGGTGATTGTAAGGGTGTTAATGGCCAGATTGGGAAGCTATACATGAACAAAGGAAAATGAAGACCTGTTAAAACAAAGATTTAAGACCTACAAAACAATATTTGAGTACACTATAAAACCCAATAAGTTAAGGTAAATCAAACCATTTGAGTAAACCGATTGCAACAAACCATTTAAGTTTAAAAACTAATACACTCCTAGAAAAAAGGCCTGCGAGCTGTCACTGGGGTGGTACCTTTTTAAAAGGTACAAATTTGTACCTAAAAGGTCCATATTAATACCTCAAGGGTACATATTAGTATCTAAACAGTACAAAAGTGTTCCTGTTAAAATTTGTAGATACTAATATATCCTTTTGAGGTACCAATATGGACCCTTCAAGTACAAATGTGTACCTTTTGAACCACCCCAGTGACAGCTCGCGTACCTTTATTACTGAGAGTGTAATGAGTACTTGAACTTAGTCCATTTGAGTAAACGAAGCAATTTGAGCACAATAAAACCCAATAAATGAAGAGAACTCAGACCAACTGAGTACTGTAAAACCCAATAAGTTAAGTCAGCTCAAACTGTTTAAGAAAACCGATTGCAACAAGCCATTTGAGTTAGAAACTAATATATGAGTACTGTGAACTTACTCCATTTACACTGAAGTAATGAGGTATTTAATTAGCTCACTACCTTGCTATTACGCTATTACACTAGAGTTCAAAACTCTTTTTTAAATGAGTAGAATTAACTTTCAGTCAATTTTGAGTTAATTACACTCATTTCATTTGATGAAGTTGACTGTTGGGTTTTAAAGTGTAGATTTATGAGTTTTTAAAGCCTAAAATTTAGCTTTTGCGATTTAAGACACCTACAGATACCCTGTTATAGTAGATTTTTGTGTCTATTTTTGCATATATTTTTAGCTAATACACTGGATTGGAGGAGGAGTGATTGTTCACTTTTAACTTTCAGTTTTAAAGTAGCTACATACATTAAATAAACAAACTGCACACTTATTTGTGAAGAGCAGAATTTTAGCAATAGTATTATGGGTCACTTTATTTTGATGGTCCATTTGATGAATTTAAGTTACATTGCATCTACATGCCAACTAATTCTCAATAGATTATAAGTAGACTGTTAGGATGGGGTTAGGGTTAGTGTAAGTTGACATGTACTTGCAAAGTTTCTTATAGTCGAAATTTACTATACTATTTACTTTACTATTTACTATTTTGAAGAGCAGAATTAACAAATATTAAGCAGACAGTCTATTAACAAAATAAAGTGTTATCCGTATTTAGTTGAAGCCATGGAAGTGACTGAGTCTTTGATGCTGTTTTTTTTTTCTTAGTCTAAAAGTCATTTTTGACTTCTTTAGACTATTATATCGGGATTTTGTAAACTGTACAGGCTTCCTATTTTTTTGTTCCTATTTTCCCTCCTCTTTTTATCTATTTTAGTGTATTGATTCCTTGACTAACTGTGTTTTCAGGATGAAACCTGTCAGCCAGTCAGCGGAGGCTGAAAGTGGAGATGGAGAGTCAGAGATGGAACGAATTAAACAGGTTAGAATTGAAGTCAGTGCATTAATAGATAAACATAGACGAATTACCAACCTACATCACACATGACGTCACACGGGTCACCGGTTGCCAAAAAAGACCAGCTGCAATAGCAGACATGTCGTGTTTTGCGGTAGAATGCCAAATTTGAAAGTCTAAAAATAGAAAACTTAACTTTTACCATACCATTAACTTCTCTCTTGTAAAATCACTTGGAGCTTAATGAGATTGTATATTTGGGGCTGGATGCTTGGTCATTTCGTCTTATTTAATATCCATTGGGAGGGGGCTATCGCAAATGGACCTGTCAGACGAACGCCGCTCACTTTAACATTAATTTTGCCGAATCCCTGTGCTTATCACTGGGTGACAAGCTGTTATAACATGCTGAAAGCATTATGTAAATAATATATAAAATATGTAATCAATATATCTTATTTCTAAGACAACAACAAACTCTGTGCCGCATCGGATGTCGTTCCCTCACTGTAAATGCTAGCGCTCCCGTTTTTTTTCTGCCACCTCCCTGCCACCACCTCATCCTTAATGTTTACAAACATGGTAATTGGTCTATGGCAAAAGTACCTGAGCAACAAATCAGTTTATAAGATCATGTGACTCTGCAGACTAGCAGTACTGCTGAAAATGTAGCTTTGTGAAATAAATTACATTTTTAAACAGCTTTTTAGGCCCTAAAACAGCTTTTTCAGCCTCAAAGCGGCAAAGAACATGTCTTAACTAACTAATATTTTATAAAATTTGAACGTTTTGCAAGTTGCAATTTTGAAGTTGCATGTACATATTCACATAAATCTAAACTTGTATTTTAAATATATGATTTGGAGTTACTTAAATTAGAAATTAGATCTGCTGCAAGTCATACAACAAGATTTCAGTGACAAGCAGTTTTGGCATCAGCACCAAACGCAACACGGCAGAAACATTTAAATACTAGCCATTTATTGAAATACCAGCCACTTCACTTCCAACAAATTGGTATGGTTTTTATTTAATCATTACATATAAAGCATCTTTAACATTATTATTAGGTGACTGAGTGACTGATGTTATTAGTTTGCTAGTTATTTTATTTTGAAGATCTGAGGTAAACTATCTGCTACTGCTTTCAGTATGGTAAGATATTCAAACTTATATTTGTAGCATTTAACACTGAATAAAGCACATCATCTGTACGTGAGGTGCTCATCGTCTTAGTAGTATTTGCTGTTGTTCTTGTCCTAAAGCATTTTTAAAATTGAAATATCCTGCATTTACGTCACAGATGGTTAGATCCGTCTAATTTGAACATCGAAAAGGTCGAGTTTTATAGTGTTGCGTGTTGTTGGCACACTGTTAGTGATAAAAACAGCTGAAAATACATTTACATTATATGTAGTTTTAAACATGTTTAGTTTAAATTTAAAAAAAAAAGATCTGGAGGAGTAAAAAAAAAAAACATGTTAATCTTCATTGCGGGAAACCTTTTTATCCCCAAAGAACAGTTAGTGAGAAAAATGGCCGAAAGCACATGAAAATCACCATTCTTTCTGCTTTAACATCAACAAACAACATTATATGTAGTTTAAACCAGTTTAATGTACACATTTACATTGTGGTCATTTGATTTGATTAAATTAGAAAATGATATGACATTTTTCATGTTTTTTTAATGCACTTTTAAAAACGTTGATAGCTTTTGATTGATAATGACTTTAGTGATTCTCACAAATGTACAGTTTGTGAGCTTTTACCTCAGAGCTCTTTATTTACCTTTATTCATCTTTAAAACAGCAGTTGTTTTGTTTCTGTCCAAAAAATGTTAATAAGAGGACTTCTGGTTTTAGCATCTGCCATGTGAAGTCACAAAGTCAGGATGACTTAACAAAAAATGTTAATTAACTAAATGTATTTAGCAAAGCAGTGACTTTTGGTTGAATTTTTACCATCATTGTGTTTCATCCCACATTTCAAGTGCTAAATTAACAGTATTAGTTTCTAATTTTTAAGTGATACTGATATACAGTAGATTAATTTCCAGACCTGATATTTCCAAAGCAATATTTGTAACATGCTTGAATACTTAGCTTTCAAATTCAGTTTATTTAGCATTTCCAGTTTTCCACATTCAGTGGAACAAAACGTCTAGTGTCACCATCTCCTAAAAAAACTAAACATGTTGAATTACACGTTCAATTACACATTAGCTATGTTTCTATCCAAAATGTGAATTAAATTTATGTGTAAAACAGGAATATCGCATACGTGCAAATAAATCAGCGTTTCCATCCAATGAGTCAAAGAAAACAAAATCGTCACTTTCTGATTAACTAGCGCCAAATATCAACAGTAAAGATGGAATTTGCTGAGATATGAGAAGCCGCGTCAATCTTTTCGTCATCTAATAAATTACTTGCACCTCAGAAGACAAATGCTGACACGCAGTGAACGTGTGGTGGTGTTTGAAGGCGTGAGATGCGGAGCACAGACGCTCTTGATTCTGGAGGTCATTAATAATATATTAACACGAATACTGAAATGGTGAAGACGTTTTAGAATGAGCAAAACAACATTTCCGATGTTTTACAATGTGCTCAGCCTGCTGGTTTATCCATTCACACACCTTTTTATCATCACATGATCTCTTATAACAAAATCACATGACCTTTTTTAATGCGCATACTGGATTTTGTTCGGGTAAAAGTGTTTCCATTGTAGTTTATGCTTGTCTTTTTTTATCGAATAAAAGGTTTATCCTACTCTGCTATGCACATGTTTTTATTGTGTTTTTTTAATATTCATGTGTTTCCACCAACCATTTTTTATACACATATCTAAAATGTGCATAAAAATAGGTGGATGGAAACATAGCTAATAATACATGAAATTAATATTCACTGATATTAGTCACTTTATGAAATAAAGGGGTTTGATTATTCAAATTCAAATTTTATTTATCTGCCTGTGACCCTAATGTAGATAGATAGATGGATGGATGGATGGATGGATGGATGGATGGATGGATGGATGGATGGATGGATGGATGGGTGGATGGACGGACGGACGGACAGACGGACGGATGGACAGATTGAAAGTTGACTAATATTTGTTTGTGACAAGCCTTTAAAGGGGTGGTCCACTACGATATCATATTTTAAACTTTAGTTGATGTGTAATGTAGCTGTGTGAACATAAACACATCTCTGAATGTAATATGCTTAAAGTTTAAAGCAAAGGGAGACATTGGCTTTTACAGAGTTAGCTTAGCAAAGCCTACAGCGAACGAAGCTTGGGGACTGCAAAAAATACATCTGGGCTAGTGAGATCACAAAAGCTTCAGGTTACACGCATTTATCATGCGCACACACCCTGCGCAGTGAAGGGGCGTGGCCAGAGGTGCTGTAATGTTACAGCAGAGATAGCTAAAATGCAATCCAAATGCTGCTTTTTCCACAGAGCTTCTTCTGTTTCTGTATTTGGGCTTCCAAAGGACACGACACAAAGAGAGAAGGGCTTATATATATAAAGATATAGCGCTAGCATTTGACAAAGGAGAACTTCCAGAGTCTCTCCCAGTTCAGTGCTGGATTTGGTTAAAACTCCTCCAACAGACGAAGCTGTGGATTGTGAGCCACAACCTGTAAATGTTTTTATTTGTTAAAATGTATCAACTACAGGCAAAGTATCTAGCGTTAATAAGGACGTAAACAAGGATGTAAACCATGGGAAATGCTGTTTGGCACCGCTAACAATTCAGTTACAAATATATATTTATCAGTCAAACCGCTGTAAACACACAATCTTCAGCAGCACGAATCACAGCACATTATGTTAGCTGACCAATCAGAGCCTCTTGAGAGCAGGCCTTTTGGAGGAACTAGGAAATATGACAGTGGTTTTCTTGTTAGCTAAGTAGCTGTATATAATCAATGTAAGATACATGAAAAAATAACGTGATTTTCTACAAGTGAAGCATAAGCACACATTGCTTTGCATCTTATAAACAGCCAAGCCTTAAAATACACTGTGGACCACCCCTGTAATGTTAACTGTACTAATCATTAAAGATCATTAAAGATATCATTCAAATGCGATTTGCTTCATATATATCCATCTGATTCTTCAGGAACTGTTAGAGGAGGTGAGAAAAGAGCTGCAGAAGGTTAAGAATGAAATCATCGGAGGTATGACCATCAACCTGCCCTTTCTCTTCATGCGAAAAATGTTTATGAAATTGTGTTAATTAATTTCTGTGCTCTTTTACAGCCTTTATTCAGGAGTTACAGAAACGAGGCTCTACATAGTCCCACAGAAACTGATGGGAAGGGATCGTTCGGTCCTGAGAACCCAGGGATACATGCACACACACAAAATCACCCAGGGACTTACCCCTTAATCATTACCATTCAACTAAGATGAGCTTTGTTGTACCTTTACCTGCCATTTTATTTTTCCTTCACATTCATCCATTTCTATTTCTCTCTCTCCACATTTAATTTGACATATTTAGTTATTTTTCCACTTAATATTTTTGCATACTGTACACGTCATTACCCTCACACTTGATTCCTGTGCATAAATGCTCACCGTAAACACTCAATACTTGCCTAAAGTTATTGTATTCAGGGAATAATGCATATCTCTCATATCCCAGTGACTGTAATGGCCATATGCAGACCCACATTGCAAGGATGCAGCACTAAAGAGGCTAAAACAAGGTGGAAAAGACCTGCAATACACACATACAAACACACACAATCCTCATGATGGACCTATATACAGTATCAGGTTCATTCTTGTGCTTTCAGCTGGGAGATTTTCACATCGCAGCCTGATTTAGCTCAATTTAGTCAATTCAGGAGAAACAATAACCTTTTTTTTTCGTGTGTTAACGTTCATTTGAGGCTCTATGTTTTGTTTTGTGTGTGTGAGAATGAACGAATGGCTGCCTTGGCCTCTGTTTATCAGTGCCATCTTGTATTTTGGTCATCTGAAACAACCGTTCTCAAAGCTTCAGCCCTCATTTGAGATGTTTTGGTTTTAAACTTTGTGTTGAGATATGATTTACTATGGCCATGGTCTGCTGGCCATGCCAAACTGCCTTGGAAAATACATATAAATATAAATATATAAGGTATATATATATATTTGTTTTGAGGGACAATGATAGACAAAAACAGAACTTGAGATAATGTTTCTATTTTAATTGAAATGATTGGTGAATGGGGACTTATTGTGATTTATTCTGTAATCTTTTCAGAGATTATTTTTTGGTTTTCTGTTCTCTGTTTTTGGTTTCTTTTCTATAGAGTATAGGCTTTTTACACTGAAATATATCAAGAAAATTGCGTAGAGACACTGGATTAGATGCCTCTATAGTCAAATACAGCTGCTTCTTCTACTGCACTTGTGTCTGCCTCGTGTTTTTAACCACATTTCACAAGAAAAACTATTATTTCACAAACAATTGAATCTATTTTTCTATTTTATAGCCTTGCCACAAACACGTTTGGCCTACTCATTAGCAGAATGTCTGCTTTCCCTTTCTTTTAGTTGTTGGCAGTGTTTCAGACACACAAATTTAAACGCAAATACTGTTTTACCTAGCATGGACGCATATAGGATGATAGATATTGACACGGGGAGTAAAAAACTATTATAATACTTTTGTAATTTACAGCAAATACTATATTGTATTTGAATTATAGTAAAGTACTTGAATTAATCTGTTGCGGTAATTCTATAGTTGCTATACAACATTTAAAGTAATAAAAACAAATTGACTAAACACTGTTTTTTCATACGTAGGGATGCACAAAATATCGGTGGCCATATTGATATTGGCCGATAAATACTTTTTAAATATCGGTAACAAAATTAGGCCAATTACCTTTTTACCCAATAAATCATCTATTTAGGCAGGTTTAATCACTGCCACTTTTTAATAATTATATTTCTGGTATTTAGATTTTGGTTCATGTTCAGAGACTTGGTTGGTTCATTTATGCATTTTACATGTGTTTTGGTAAAGCAGTGGATTTTAATTATATAAAAGAAAGTGATACTTTTGTAATTTACAGCAAATATAGTGTATTTGAACCATAGTATAGTAAATTTCTTGAATTAATCTGTTGTGTAAATTCTATAGTTGCTATATGGTAACACAAAACAACTAAAATTAAATAAACAAATTGATGTAGTGCTGTAATTTTTATAGGGATGCACGAAATATTGACGACCATATTGATATCAGCTGATAAATGCTTTTTTTATGATATCAGTAATAAAATTATGCAGATATCTTAAAGCCGATAAATGATATATTATTTCTGTTGGTTTAACCACTTTGATTGCTGCCTGCTACTTTTTTATTATTATTTTACTGGTATTTTGATTTTGGTTAATGTTTAGTCACTTGGTTGGTTCATTTATGGATTTTGCTTGTTTTTTGGTAAGGCAGTAGATTTTAATTATATGAAAGAAAGTAATACTTTTGTAATTTACAGCAAATACTATAGTGTATTAGAATCATATCATAGTAAAGTGCTTGATTTTATCTGTTTCGTAAATTTTTGTGTTGCTATGGAAACACAAAAACAACTGAATTAATATAAACAAATTGACTCAATACTTTATAGAGATGTATGAAATACCGGTGGCCATATAGATATCGGCCGATAAATGCTTTTTTTAAATGTTATCGGTAACAAAATTAGATATCTTTAAACTGATAAATGTTCTAATATTTCTGACAGTTTAACCACTTTACATGATTGCTGCCTGTCAGTTTTTATTATTATTTTACTGGTGTTTAGATTTTGGTTCATGTTCAGAGACTTGGTTCATTTATGCATTTTACATTTGTTTTTGTTAAGGCAGTGGATATTAATTGTATGAAAGAAAGTAATACTTTTGTAATTTACAGCAAATACTATAGTGGAATTGAAGCATATTATAGTAAAGTGCTTAAATTAATCTGTTGTATTAATTCTTCAGTTGCTATGGAAACACAACAATTACTAAATTAATATAAACAAATTGACTCAATACTGTAGTTTTTATAGAGATATATGAAATATCGACGGCCATATAGATATCGGCCGATAAAAGCTTTTTTTTGAATGTTATCAGTAACAAAATTAGGCCGATATCTTTAAACTGATAAATGTTCTAATATTTCGGAATATTTTAACCACTTTACATGTTTGCTGCCTGTCACTTTTTATTATTATTTTACTGGTATTTAGATTTTGGGTATGTTCAATGACTTGGTTGGTTATATATATGCTTTTAAAAATGTTTTATGGTAAGGCAGTAGATATTTTTGTAATTTGCAGCAAATACTATAGTGTAATTGAGTCATATCATAGTAAAGTACTTGAATTAATCTGTTGCGGTAATTCTATAGTTGCTATACAACATTTAAAGTAATAAAAACAAATTGACCAAACACTGTTTTTTCATACGTAGGGATGCACAAAATATCGGTGGCCATATTGATATTGGCCGATAAATACTTTTTAAAAATGATATCGGTAACAAAATTAGGCCAATATCTTTTTTACCCAATAAATTATCTATTTAGGCAGGTTTAATCACTGCCACTTTTTAATAATTATTTTTCTGATATTTTGATTTTGGTTCAGAGACTTGATTGGTTCTTTTTTGTATTTTACATGTGTTTTGGTAAGGCAGTGGATTTTAATTATATAAAAGAAAGTGATACTTTTGTAATTTACAGCAAATACTATATTGTATTTGAACCATACTATAGTAAATTTCTTGAATTAATCTGCTGTGTAATATTTTCAGTTGCTATGGAAACACAAAAATCACAAAATTAATATAAACAAATTGACTCAATACTTTTAGTTTTTGTAGAGATGTATGAAATATCGGCGGCCATATTGATATCGGCCGATAAATGCTTGTTTTTAATGTTATTGGTAACAAAATTAGGCCGATAATGACTTGGTTGGTTCATTTTTTTTTATGTTTTTGATAAGGCAGTAGATTTTAATTATATAAAAGAAAGTAATACTTTTGTATTTGAACCATTTTATAGTAAAGTGTTTGATTTAATCTGTTGTGTTAATTCTATACTTGATACGGTCATACAAAAACAACTAGAGAAATATAAACATATTGACTCAATACTGTAGCTTTTATATTGTAGAGATGCACAAAATAGATATCGGCTGATAAATGCTTTTTTTATATTATCGGCAACAAAATTAGACCGATATCTTTAAACTGATAAGTTTTCCACTATTTCCACGAATTTGACCACTTCACATGATTACTGCCTGCCACGTTTTATTATTATTTTACTGGTATTTAGATGTTGGTTCATGTTCAGTGATTTTATTTGGTTCATTTTTGCATTTTACATTTTTTGAGGGTAAGACAGTAGATTTTAAATACATGTAAGAAAGTTGGCCAAATAATAAATAGCCCATTAATAAAGCTTAGAGATCAGTATTTTTCCAAAAGATAAGGTTAAGAAGGTAAAGTTAAGGTGAAATAAAATCAGCTGTTCACTGTATATGTGTTTGCCTTTCTTGCAATTATGCAGAAAAATGTATGTGTATATTTATCAGCTATTACTATAAATACACACTCACCAGCCACTTTATAAGGATCACCTTACTAGTACCAGTTGGACCCCCTTTTGCCTTCAGAACTGCCTTAATCCTTCGTGGCAGAGATTCAACAAGATACTGGAAATATTCCTCAGAAATTTTGGTCCATATTAACATGATAGCATCACACAGTTGCTGCAGATTTGTCAGCTGCAGATCCATGATATGAATCTCCTGTTCCACCACATCCCAAAGGTGCTCTATAAGATTGAGATCTGGTGACTGTGGAGGCCATTTGAGTACGGTGAACTCATTGTCATGTTCAAGAAACCAGTCTGAGATGATTCGTGCTTTATGACATGGCGTGTTATGCTTCTGGAAGTAGCCATCAGAAGATGGGTACACTGTGGTCATAAAGGGATGGACATGGTCAGCAGCAATACTCAGGTAGGCTGTGGCATTGACATAATGCTTAATTGGTACTAATGGGCCCAAAGTGTGCCAAGAAAATATCCCCCACACCATTACACCATCACCACCAGCCTAAACTTAATACAAGGCAGAATGGATCCATACTTTCTTGTTGTTGACCCCAAATTCTGACCCTACTATGTGAATGTCACAGCAGAAATCGAGACTCATCAGACCAGACAATGTTTTTTTTCCAATCTTCTATTGTTTAATTTTGGTGAGCCTTTGCGAATTGCAGCCTCGGTTTCCTGTTCTTAGCTGACAGAAGTGGCACCCGGTGTGGTCTTCTGCTGCTGTAAACCCATCTGTCTCAAAGTTAGACGTGTTGTGCATTCAGAGATGCTCTTCTGCATACCTCAGTTGTAACGAGTGGTTATTTGAGTTACTGTTGTCTTTCTATCAGCTCAAACCAGTCTGGCCATTCTCCTCTAGCATCAACAAGGCTATTTATTTGCTTCAAGAGTGAAATTTAAGAAAGATGATAGTTTTGTAGTTAGGATTAATGATTGGAAAATTGAGTCAAAAAGGTTTTCAATTATTTGGGATGTTTAATAAATAATAAATTATCAGGAGATGTTATGGCAAGAAAGGTTTTTACAAAGATATGTGGAAAATTAGGTTCTTAGCAAGGCAAGCTGACCTGTTGGATGTTCATTCTTTAAAGTTATAGGCAGGAGCTTTAATTCAACCCCATTTTGATTATGCTACCTCATTTTGGTATAGTAGCTGCTCAAAAAAGTAATCCTAGAGCACATTTGCACAATGAGTTTTTTAAAGAATTAGGCATGTTAACTGTTAGTCAAAGAGTATGTTTTTAAAAACTGGGAATAGTACGTAAAATGTTTAATAATGTGGTTCCTAGTTATTTGATGAACTATTTTCAAATGGTGAGGCAACAGCATTCATACAGTACTAGGGGTTGGGATTTTAATATTTGCTTGTTTAAATGTAGAAGTCTAGTGGGTAAAAAGTTGTTTTTATATACAAGTGCAATCATGTGGAACAAATTACCAAAACTGATCAAGGAAATAAAAGACTTAAGGAGGTTCAAAAAAGCTATCAAAAGATGGTTGTTTGATGAGGATTAGTTTGCATGGTGGATGAGATGTTTTACTTTATATGTTATTTGATTGTGAATGGGGTTGTGGCTGGAGGGGCGTCCGCAGCGTGGAACGTGTGTTGGATGAGTTGGCGGTTCATGCGGCGACCCCTGATTGATGGAGTGACTAGGCCGAAAAGAAAAATGAATGTATGAAGCAATAATTGTTTTTGTGAATTATTTTGTGCCTGTTTTAAAATCTGAAGGTACTGTTTGTTTTATGCATTATCTGTATTTTGAAGCCATACTTTGTTTTATTTAACAGCAAGGACCACAATGGAAACAAGGCTTTATTGTGTTTTTACCCTCGACAGTTTTTATTTCAAAATGTATGGGATACTTGTATTTTTGTACAGCTCGTATAAAACCTGTCAAATAAAATTTCAATTCAAGGCATTTGTGCCCACAGAACTGCCGCTCACTGGCCATTTTCACTTTTTCAGACAATTCCCTGTAAACCCTAGAGATGGTTGTGCGTGAAATACTCAGACCAGCCCGTCTGGCACCAACAACCATGCCATATTCAAAGTCACTTAAATCAGCTTTCTTCCTCATTCTGATGCTCAGTTTGAACTGCAGCAGATCGTCTTGACTATGCTACGTCCCAATTCGCATACTATCCATCCTAAATAGTATTTGAAAATAGAATTAGTATGTCCTAAATCATAGTATGTCGAAAAGAGTATGCCAAAGGTTCCCGGATGGTTTACAATTTCCGGTCAATATGTTAAGTGTAGAAGCGTCCATACTCTGACCGCTGATATTGCCCACAGTACATTGCGCGTTGGACGTGAAACTACAAACAAGGGTGAAAAGTGTAAACAAACTACAAATATGACGCGCGAGACCACCCATCAAGTAGATAGACTTCGGTAAAGATGTTTGTATGACTGTTAATTAATATCTTGCCCACTGGAAAATATTTAAATCACGTTTTCTGTGTTATACTTCATCTGCAACAACAATACTGAACTTATATAATGACGTGTTTGGACATTAACGTCTGAATGCAGAAATATCCGAACCCCTGAGGAGATTTCTCTGCATGAAAGACTTGTGAATGGCAGATTAACCTGCTGCTGCTTCTCCAGTAAGGTAGGAAATTAAATACGACAGAAATGTGGATGATGTGTGGAGGATTGACAGGGCTCATAACTAAGCAACATAACGATCATTTAATCAGGAAGTAGTGTGTCCCAAAGCTTGCATACTCTTCTGTTACACACAGGGGCGGATTTAATGATTTTGGGGCCCTGAGCAATTCCAGCCTTAGGGCCAAAGTCCTGAAATGGACCCTTTCTACTTTTATTTAATTTTTATTATATTGCTGTTTTTTTTATATCACTCAATCATCTTTTCTACATTTTTATGGAATGCAATGCCTACATTATAAGGGATTTGTTTTCTTAAAATTAATTTACAACTTAAAATAATTTTAAAAAATGTATATATAAATTTAAGGTGACGCAGTGGCGCAGTTGGTTGTGCTGTCACCTTACAGCAAGAAGGTCGCTGGTTCGAGCCTCGGCTGGATCAGTTGGTGTTTCTGTGTGGAGATTGCATGTTCTCCCTGCGTTTGCGTGGGTTTCCTCCGGGTGCTCCGGTTTCCCCCACAGTCCAAAGACATGCGGTACAGGTGAATTGGGTAGGCTAAATTGTCCATAGTGTATGAGAGTGAATAAGTGTGTATGGATGTTTCCCAGAGATGGGTTGCAGCCGGAAGGGCATCCACTGCATAAAACATGTGCTGGAGAAGTTATAGGTTTATTCTGTTGTGGCGACCCCGAATTAATAAAGGGACTAAGCCCAAATGAATAAATGAATATAAATTTGACTGCTGGACTGCTCCATGATGGATATTTTATTTGGTAATATTATTATTATTATTACATAACAATACATTATTATAATTATATTATATTTGACTATATACTTAATAATATTTAATTACGTTAAACATTATTTGTTTAAGTCTCACCATTAAAATATGGTAGAACACAATGTTATAAATAGTTCATAGGTATAATTTATACTTCTAGATATTTATTGAGGGCCCCCTAGATTTCCTGGGGCCCTAAGCGGCCGCTTACCTCGCTTATTGGTTAAATCCGCCCCTGGTTACACACTCAAAAGTATGTATTTTTCCTTCACAAAAATGTACATACTTTTAGGGTGTAGTATAAGTATGCGGATTGGGACGCAGCAATATGTCTACATGCCTAAATGCATTGAGTTGCTGCCATGTGATTGGCTAATTAGAAATTTGCAGTTGGACGTGTACCTAATACCACAAGTACACCAGTTTACTGAAGTAAAAACTATTTATGTAACTATATATATTATATTATATTATTCATTCATTCATTTTCTTGTCGGCTTAGTCCCTTTATTAATCTGGGGTCGCCACAGCGTAATGAACCGCCAACTTATCCAGCACGATTTTACACAGCGGATGCCCTTCCAGCCGCAACCATCTCTGGGAAACATCCACACACTCATTCACTACGGACAATTTAGCCTACTCAATTCAGCTGTACCGCATGTCTTTGGACTGTAGGTAAACCGGAGCACCCAGAGGAAACATACAAACTCCACAGAGAAACGCCAACTGACCCAGCCCAGTGGAGGTTCGAACCTGTGACCCATCGACGTTCTTGCTGTGAGGCGACAGCACTACCTACTGCGACACTGCTTCGCCTATATTACACTACATTACATTATATGATGTTATGTTAGTATAAACTAAGTATAAATAATAGTTATAAATAAGAGCTTATACTACAGTATGCTGGAGCATTCATTAACAGAGTTGTAAACACTACAGCATAATACACTTTACTTTAGTATGGTTCAAAAACACTTATTTTTTCATGTGGGCACTAGAGTTAAGAAAACTTGTTTGCAGCACATGTATTGTCATCCTCGCATACTGGGCATAATAAAAAAACAATCTTGTTATGAAATCCAGGAAACAATTTCTTTGACTATATAAATGTTTATTTAGCCGTGGCTGGGAGCGCAGCAGTGGAGGGATAATGAGCTGTTGTTTCCTGTTATGAATGGACCCAAGCGGAGTTGTCAACAACTGCTATCTCACTCTGCTTTTAGAAGCCAGCCCTGATAAACACATTTGACTTCAGAATGGAGGATTAGAATGACCTCAACAACAGCGCAATAACAATACGCAAATGTTACAATTCTTCAGATGATATCGCTTTCTTTAGAAAGATCTTTCAGTGTTTTCTTTGTCACGCATGTTTTCCAATTTCCAGCTGTCCTGTCGTATGCAAATAAACACGGCTGTAAAAAGGGCCAAGGTCATGTGTCACGTTACATATACTACTGTAATCATTCAACAGAAACACGCATACTTGCAATTGTGATGTTGCTTCTATGCAAAGATTGTAGGCATCATTTTGTGGCATCATTTGAAACAAGTCTTTCAGAACAGGTATAAATGATTAAGTGAATCGCACATGAACAATTGATCATTCATAGTAGTGTTTTTGAACCATGAATTAGCAGTTTTCCATATTTTGTGATTCATGTTTTGATTTCCTCCTGTTTATTTATGCTTTTGATTTGCATTATAGGAACTTAATCTTCCAGCAACTTTTACCCTTGAAAAAGTGACTTTTATTAACATTTTTAATAGTTTATATATACAGTATTGTCTGGGTTGGTGTTGTATATTACATTACAAAAACATTGTAATATACTTCCAGTACATTTTCTGTTATTTTACAGATTTATTTCTTTATTATTTCATATACATTTTTATTATTTCAAACTAAAATGTCAGTAAAAGTCACTTTGTTAAACTGTAGATTTGATTTTTCAACATCAAAATTGGACAGAGCAGAGATCAACATTCCATAGTGCAATTCACAACCGTAAATAAACAGAAAAGACTTGTGAATCACAAAATACGGAAACAGTTTATTAGCAAATATATTTTTACAGTGTATTATACTGTATATTATAGTTTTTACAACAAAGTAAAATAGTTTTTATTTTGTTGAATGCCACCTCATACTGTAGTATTAACTGAACTGATAAACTGCTGAAGTATTCTTCAGTTTTAACTTTAGGTGCATTGTAAAATCATGTATGTAGTGATTATGGATAACTCAGTACAGTAGAAAATTAATTAAAATATTACCATATAGTTGTTGTATTAACAGCAATTGTAGAACTACCCAAACAGATTCATCCAAGCACTTTGGCATGGTTTAAATTTACATTAAATTACTATATTTTTTTTCATTTGGGATATGGCTGTATTCAAAATCACACACTTTTTTTTAGTAGGTAGGCCTACTTCTTTTGAATAATATCTACTTCAATATCGAAGTAGTATTTGAAAAAGTACATTATAGTGCAAAAATGAATATTAAATGTTTAAACTTATGAAGGGTGACGTGGTGGCGCAGTAGGTAGTGCTGTCGCATCACAGCAAGAAGGTCGCTGGTTCGAGCCTCGACTGGGTCAGTTGGCGTTTCCGTGTGGAGTTTGCATGTTCTTTCCGTGTTCGCATGGGTTTCCTCCGGGTGCTCCGGTTTCCCCCACAAGTCCAAAGACATGCGGTACAGGTGAAATGGGTAAGCTAAATTGTCCGTAGTGTATGTGTGTGAATGATTGTGTATGGATGTTTCCCAGTGATGGGTTGCAGCTGGAAGCATATGTGTGAAACATATGCTAGATGAGTTGGTGGTTCATTCCGCTGTGGCGACCCCAGGTTAATAAAGAAAATGAATGAATTAATAAACTTATGAGTGAGTACAGATATATGAGTATAACATGTAATAACATAATAGAAACTAAATCTTTCCCCAAACTTTTTTGTTTAGAATTAGTATATTGGTTTAAATTATTAGAATTTTATAAATATTGTTCATTTGTAAACTTGGGGATTCCTACACCAAGAAATTCCTTCAGATTTATTCAAACACTTTAGCATGGTTCAAAAACACTATTTACTTTAAATTATAGCATTTTTTTTTCTTTTGGGATATGGCTGTATCCAAAATCACACACTTTTTTAGTAGGTAGGCCTACTTCTTCACAATCGAAGTAGTACTTTTAAAAAGTACATTATAGTGCATTTTTCACAGTGTAAAAATGAATAATAAATGTGTAAACATGTAAATGAGTACAAATATGTGAGTATAACATGTAATAACATAATAAAAACTAAGTTTTTCCAAATTTTTGGTTTAAAATTAGTATATTGTTTTACTGGGTTTCTGCAGGGTTTTAAACGGTCTTAAATCTCACTGTAAAACCCAAAAAGTTAAGGTAACTCAAACTGTTTGAGGAAACCGATTGCAACAAACCATTTAAGTTCAAAAACTAATCCTAATGAGTACTGTGAACTCAAATCCATTTGAGTAAACGAAGCAATTTGAGCACAGTAAAACCCAATTAATGAAGAGAACTCAAACCAACTGAGTACTGTAAAACCCAGTAAGTTAAGTCAACTCAGACTGTTTAACGAAGCTGATTGCAACAAAACATTTGAGTTAAAAAAACTAATATATTATAGTACTGTGAACTTACTCTATTTAAGTTGAAGTAATGAGGTATTTAATTAACTCATTACCTTCGACACTGAGTTCAAAACTCTTTTCAAATGAGTAGAATTAACTTTTAGTCAATTTTGAGTTAACTACACTCATTTCATTTGATAAAGTTGACTATTGGGTTTTACAGTGTATCATAATTGTTTAATTATTTTCCATACAATAACATTTGTTTAAAAGTGCTCCATGTATTTACTGCTGACACTGACCTGGACAGATTGTTGTGCATATATTTTGGTAATTATAGTTTTTAAAAATTAAAAACAATTTTTTTTTTTTAAGGAAAGTTTATGTTGTAAATAAAGTGTATAGATACAAGTAGAGCTTGCCTGTTTTTACACAATAGTTAAAATATATTGCTAAGAAATATCAAAAATTACATATTTTTTAATTATTAACATAATTGTATTAATAAATGTATTCAATTGTAATATTGTTTTTTGGATTAAGCAAATAAAAATCTTTTCTGTCACGGTTGTGGATCTGTCTGGTTCTCTTGTATGTGTGTGTGTGGATGTGGGTGTTTGTTTGGGTGTATCTTCACCGCGTGGCTGTGTGTGTTTACATTCGTCAGCTAAGCGATCACGTGTCTTGCTGCTACTCAGTCTCACTCAGCTGTTATCTATTAACCACAGGTGCTGCGCGTTCCCACTGCCTTTACATGTTCAGTGTTTGTAGATCATGTTTGTCAGTTCGTTGTGTTCACGTCTGTGTCCTGTTTCCTGTTAGGCAGCTCTCGCTGATTCCGCTGGTGGTGAGTCCTCATAGAGACTGTTGCTTTTGGAAAATTCAGCGCCGCTTGCTTTTTCTCCTAAGAACTGTTACCGCTGTTTGGCGTTGTTGAACTTATGAGAGATCTCCCTGGATCTGTCTCATCGAAGAACTGCTTCCGCTGTTTGACATGGCTGAACTTATGAGAGATCTCCCTGGATCTGTCTCATCGAAGAACTATTACAGCTGTTTGGCGTAGCTGAACTTATGAGAGATCTTTCTGGATCTGTCTCATTGAGAAACTTTTACCGCTATTTAGCATGTCGGTTTCCTTGAGACATGCACCATTGCTCTACCCCCTTCCCTCGATATCTGGTAAGATATCAGTGAGAGACTTCACTCTGGATCTGTTGCTCTGATGAACTATTACCACTGTTTAGCATGACGATTTCCTTGAGAGATGCACCATTGCTCTATCCTATCCTTTAATATCTGGTGAGATCAATACCAGTTGTTGTTCCTGTTATCTCTGTAAATAAATCATCTTGCATTCACTTGGCTTTGGGGCTCCTGTGTATTTGCGACACTTTTCTATCTGGGCTAATTTAAAAAATCCTTAGCTTTTAGCCCTTTATGAGTCTAAACTTTCATTCATAATGGTCTTACAAATGTCTTAAAGTCTTACATTTAACTTGGTGAAACCTGCAGAAACCCTGGTTTAACATATTATAATTTTATTATTATTGTTCATTTGTAAACTTGGGGATTTCCTTCACCAAGAAATTCCTTTAGATTTATTCAAGCAATTTAGCATGGTTTAAAAACACTATTTACTTTAAATTACTATAGTATTGTTTTCCCATTTAGGATATGGCTGTATCCAAAATCTCACTTTTTTTTAGTAGGTAGGCCTACTTTTGAATAATATCTACTTTACAATCGAAGTAGTACTTGAAAAAGTATATTAGATATGATTTGTTCAAGACATTGGTACACTGTAAAAAGCAAATAATTACTTAAAGTGAGTAAACCTGCATTAGAAATGACAAGTTGACTTTACTTTAAAAAGTGAGTAACCCTTTGAACTGTTAAGCTTTTTTATAATTATGCACATAGTTTATTTACTTCATTTTAACACAATGAATTTGCTTGATTAAAAGTAGTCAACTAATTGCTTTTTACAACGTATATGCATGAAAAATGCTGGGTTTCCAACAATCCCTTCATGTTGTTGCAACACAAATTGATTAACATAAAACAATTAAGTTGTCCCAAATAACTTAAGAATTGTGTTGTTTCAACTCATTTTAAATAAGTAGTTTGAACAAGCAGCAAAGGTCATTTTTTTATGAAAATTCAAACTGTTTGTCACCTACTATACATATGGGAAGTAAACATTTTTAGATGTAGCCCATGTTTTAGGAACAAAATTAAACAACTGAAATAAATTACTTATCTGTATCCAAAATGGTTAGCACTGTTCGAGTCCTGGCTGGGTCAGTTGGCATTTCTGTTTGGAGTGTGCATGTTCTCTCCGTATTGGCGTGGGCTTCCTCTGGGTGCTCCAGTTTCCCCTACAGTCTAAACACATGCAGTGAATTAGGTAAACAAAATTAGCCATAATGTATGAGTGTGTGTGTTAATGTTAGTGTGTAGAGGTGTTTCCCAGTACTGGGTAGCAGCTGGAAGGGCATCCGCTGCATAAATATATGTCGGAATAGTAGGCAGTTCATTCAGCTATGGCAAACCCCTGATAAATAAGGGACTAAGCTGAAGGAAAATAATGAATGTATTCAAAATTTGTCCTTACTGCAACCATTAATACACTGTATAAACATGTCTGTGAAGGACATTTGGATGCAGTGGGTATGTTGTCATTGTCATGTGACCTATACCAGCATTTGTTGGATATTTCACTGCCATTCTCGCTCTCCTATGACAGGCTTCTGAATATCAGTGGATTTTTTTTGGATCATCTGGGTTGTCTGCCTTTATCCTTTACTAAAGGCAATTTCTAATGTAGGACATCACTTTTGTGTATACGTTAATTTGTAGCATTAAAGAATCACAATAATAAATAAATACTTGATTCAAATAGTCTAATAATAACAATTCTAAAATAATGCAAATTACATACATCTTGATTTAAATAAACAGATATTTGATTCAAATTATTACACCCCAGAAAATGACTTTTGCTGCTTGTTCAGACTACTTACTTAAAATGAGCTGAATTGACGTTTTATAGGGGACAACTTAAGGGGATATGCACAGCTGGAGTTTTATAGCCAATGATAAACTTCCGGTGAAAGCTAATATGACTTTTCAATTTCATAAGGTTGTTTTTACAGCATCGATGTTGTAATGTAATTACAATACATTCAGTTCAGTAGACAAGCATTCATTTAGTTGTTCAAGCATAAAATGAGATGAAAGACTGTTGTAACCACAAGCGCCGTCAGTAGCAACAGGCTAGCGCAGAAATTTTATTGAAAATACAGGGGTAAAATAAACGTTCATATTTTAAAGACATGGCGGGGGAAATGGAATTTAATGCAGTGCTGCTTGTCCGATCTGAGACCCACTTCATATCATATATCTAACAGCAGTGAAGATCGCTGATTTTTAAAGACATCAGATCTTAAACGTGACAATTTTGTAATGGAAAGACAGTTCACCGGAAGCCCTTGCTGAAAATTAAAAGTCGGTGTGCATATTGCTCATTGTTTTATGTTAATCGATCCTAATCGATTTGTGCTGGGACAACATAAAGGAATGGTGTGAAACCCAGCATTTTTTACAGTGTTTAAATTAATAATAAATGGGGAAAATATATGAATACAAGCATATTAGTATAAAATGTAATGACATAATAAAACTAATTTTTTTCCAAAACATTTTTGTTTAGAATTTGTATATTGATTTAAAATATTATAATTGTATTAATATTGTTCATTTTGTAAACTTGGGGATTCTTTGACAAAATAATTTTGGGACACTGTGAACAAAAAAAAAAAAACATAAATTCTGTTCTATTAAAGTCATATTCACCACATATTAAATATCGCTTGTGATGCCAAATTTATACACCAAATTATACTCCAAACAATATATTTATTCCAAGTGTGTGGTAAGTTTTAAAATGCTAATCCTGGGGCACTCCCTCAGAAATAAAGGTATGAGAGGTGTCACTGGGGTGGTACCTTTCCAAAGGATACATATTTGTACCCAAAGGGTCCATATTGGTACCTCAAAAGCATATATTTGTACCGAATTTTTTTAAAAAAGTACACTTTTGTACTTGTACTAATATGTACCCTTGAGGTATTAATATGGACCCTTTAGGTAACAGGACCCTTCAGTGACAGCTCTTGTACTTTTATTTCTAAGTGCACTAACTATCAGTCAGTCATTTTCTTTTTGGCTTAGTCTCTTTATTAATGTGGGGTTGCCACAGTAGAATGAACCGTCAACTTATCCAGCATATGTTTTATGCAGCGGATGCCCTCTTATTCACATACACTATGGACAATTTAGCTTACCCAATTCACCTACGTCTTTGTGGGGCAAACCAGAACACCTGGAGGAAACCCAGGCAAACACAGGGAGAACAGCGAAAAGTCAACTGACCCAGCCGAGGCTCGAACCAGCGACTACCCACTGCAACACTGCGTCGCTGATGCCAAATTTATACACCAAATTATACACCAAGCAATGATTTTTTTACAAGTGTGTAGTAAGTTTTAAAATGCTAATCCAGTTACACACTCTCAGAAATAATGGTACGAGAGTTGTCGCTGTTGGTACCTTTCCAAAAGTTTCACATTTGTACTTAAAGGGTCCATATTGGTACCTCAAAAGAGTATATTTGCACCTAAAAATTTTAAAAGGTACACTTTTGTACTTTTTAGGTACTATTATGTACCCTTGAGGCATTAACATGGACCCTTTAGGTATAAATGTGTAGCTTTTGAAAAGGTAAGCGCACTATTTATGGATTGTATGACTGCAAATTATTCACATAATGCGTGTAAATGAATTTCCATAATTTTATATCTCATAAATTTCTTGAGATTTCGTAGATTATTTAGCTTCATGATAAAGAAGCAAAATCTAAAATGTCATTTAACTTGTTTTGAGATTCATTAAAAAACAAAACACCTCTCAAATTACAAAGTACCTTACAAAAGCACCTCTCAAATTATTTAAATGAGTTTACTTTAGGTTTACTTTACCTCTCTAATATTCATAGTATAATTTATAATCAGTAAAATATTTGTTATTTGTCAATAAAAGTAAGTATATATATCTAGTTATGAGTTAAACATATTCATAGATTTGATAAGAGCTTATTTACTTATGGCCACTTAAAAATTCCGTGGTGGTGGTACATAAATCAGGACAGACGGTAATACCATGTTACTGAATTATTACCATATTCACATTCATAGCACATATGCCATATTGTATTTGTTCGTATGAATGCGTATGACCACACGAATTTAACAATGAAATATTAATACTGCAGATGAACTGTCACATGTAACCGGCAGAGGGCGCTTACAGTGTAAGTGTAAATCAGATGTAAATGCGAAGATATGTGTTGTAAAAATTAAAAACTGCAGCGAATGAAACATTCCTGACATTAATGATTTTTCTATTAAATAAACGCTTCGCTATAATTAACGTACTTACAGGCAGAAACAGAAAAAGCGGCCTATTCAAATTTCGGACGTTGCCACTGACGTCGCGCCGAGCGTGCGCTGAGGTCATTTCCTGTTTGTGCTCCCGTTGAGTCGCTAGACGGAGGCCTATCCGCGACACCAGCGCTACCGTAACATCGCTCACAGACCTACAGGACGGCCACGGCGACCTCCCAAAAAGCCTCAAACTCGTCAAAAAAGCGCCCTGGGATGACTTTGTGCGACCGGTCTCGAGTTTTGGGTCACTGAGGGGCGGTTTGTGAGGAGAATCGTGCGGCTGGGTGTTGTTATTTTATGGGCAGCTGAGTGGTCATTGGCAGAGCTCAATACACAACAGCTCGCGAGAGGAATAAACACACACTTCACGCCTCTAAACACCCTCGTTTCGCTCCATTTACATGGGCTTTTGAGGATTTTTTTTACGTTTTAGTTGATCAGCACAACGCAGGAGAATAAAAGTGGAGGTAAGAGACCCAAAAACGTGCATCGATGATTGATGGCTAGCGTGATGCTTAGCCTAGCTTCAGCCTCTATATTTAAATTGCACTTAAATGTGATGTGTTGTTTCCATTTGGAAAATTAAATACATTAACAGACGAATCTCGTTACGAGTGCGAGTTTATTATGTTTGCCGAACAGATAGGCACCAGATCTCCCGTCATAACACACGGTTGTCCTAGCGTAGCCCTTTAGAAAACGCTTTAATAAATAAAACATGCCTGTGAGTTCATTTTAAAGGATTTAGCGCTTGTTTACCTCTCCCGCGGGTTTATTTTCTTCTTGTTCATCTATTGTAAGTGCATCATCATGTCTTGAAGACCTCAGTGTATTGAGTTAAAAAAAGAACGGCTGAATCAGTGGAAATGAGTGTTTTATCGATCAGGCCCTTTACACGCTGTACAGATGCATGATGGATGTGGATCTATAGGACGAACTCACTGTACATCCCATATGATCGATCAGTGCCACTTTAGCTTTTTTTATTAATAGAACCTTCAATCTGCTCCACGTGGAGTTCAAGACAATAAACTTCAGATTCAGACCTTGGTCACATGAAATAGTGCATCTGTCAGCTTTGTATATGAGTGTAAATGAGGCCTGAAGGTTATTGGGGTTGTGAGGGGTCAGTTTTGGGACTGCTCCACTCGGCGCAGAAAGAAAGTAATCATTGGTTTGGTGAAATGGTTCTTGTTTGTCTTTCTCTTGTGGACTTCAAAGTGCGTCTGTCTCTCTCTCTCTCTCTCTGTGTGTGTGTGTGTGCGTGTGTGTGCGTGCGTGTGTGTGTGCGCGCGCGTGTGAATGTGTTGAAAAAGAGGAAGAAGCAGACCACTGACCAACACACACTAGATGCACGTATATGTCTGCGTTGGAGACGGTCAGTGTTTATAATGCCAGTGCGTGTGTTAAGCGGTTGTGTAATGTACTAGCAGGGGCGTCACAAGGTGGGGATTTTATTTTGCAGGGATAATCCGGTGTTTTGCCCATGGCGATAGGACAGCATGCCAGATCTGTGCCAGAGGCTCTGCTATGCCAGGAAACTCCTCTGGCACAGACTGCTCTTACTCTCACAACAATAAAAAAGTGCTATAGAACAGCTACTTTTTTCACACTATTTTCTAAAGCAAGAACCACTGTTATTAAGGCACTAATGAGTTGGGCTGCAAAAAAAAGATCACTATATCATGTTTCATATCATTCGATATCGATAATCATTTAATGTTTTTTAACATGTAGGAATATTAGGATTTTTTTTCTTAACCACTTAACCACCAATTTACCAACATTACTAAGGCAAATAGCTTTAATAGTCGAAAACAAAAATATTTAGGCAAAATATCTCATCTCTTTCTCTCTTAATAAAATAAACATAAGTGTTAGACTCTTAAACTTGGTAATTAAAATGTTACAAAGTGTGTGCAATGGTAAAGCGTAAATGCTGAACGATCAAAGCAAACATTAAGGTGTGAATAATAGTGATGCAGTAAACCTCAGACTCTGTCAACAACACAAATTATAATAATCAAATCTGAGCTTTTAAGTAAAGGAACTAACCATCATAATTCATATACATATTGCAGCATTACAAATTGTGAAGTTGAATGACTATCCAAAATCATTTCATTGGATGTGCTGTTTGTCTGAGGTAATTAGTCTGCCGTTATTACTGAGTGTGAAGCAGATTGGTTAGTTCTTTTTACAGTTGTCGTGCCCTCGCCTACCTCATACCGAAACTACATAGCGAATCTTTTTTTTTTTTATCAATATTGACAATAATATGGATTTTATCGCCCAGCCCTACTAATAAGAGCCACTTGTTTTATGAAGTCCTTGTCATAGTGTAACTAGGCATGGGCCGGTATAAGATTCTGATGGTATGATAACCTTCGATAAAAATATCACGGTTTTACGGTATTGGTATACTTCTGCTGTTTAATGCGCTACAATTTAAGAAAACACAAGCAATTACATAAAAACATCTGCAAACTAAGAAAGGGGACCCAAAAACAGGATGGACCCTGCTGAGATATAGATGTGTTAATATTATGCCGTAACTGTTGCTCATTGAAGTTGTTGGTGGTTTTTTAAAGGTAAGGTTTTTTGTTGTTGTTTATTTTAATATCCTGATTACACGATTTCTTTGTCTTTTGTAAATAGTAGCCTAAACAAAACTGATGATTAAGTGTGAAACGTTGTTTTAATAGTATGCAGCGTGTTTAATAAATGCAGTGCGTTTCTTCAGTTGTTTGTGTTGTGACAAAATGCAGCACCTTTCTTCAGTTGTTTGTGTTGTGAGAATTTGCAACAGCTGTGCTGTCAAAATGATGAAGATTGTTTCTTAATTTACAGGTGTTTTTGTAATTGCATGCACTTTCTTAAATTGCAGCGCGTTAAGCTCTCTCGGCCACCGTAAAAAACACAGATTTCATTATAATTTAAATTGGCTTCTTGGATATTTTTTTCTGCTGAAGATCCTGTCTTAAAACAAAACGTACAAAAAACACCTTGTAAATACCGTGAAAACAGTATAGCAGAAAATTTTGCCGGTTTTAATACCTTGACATTTTAAAACCGCGGTATACCTTGAAAACGATTATCGCCCCATGCCTAAGTGTAACTATATTATTATTATTATACTAGTACTGAATAATATGCATTAACCTTGTACTTATTGCATAGTTAGGTTTATGGAGAAGATGCCGTATCGGACACACAAGACTCACACAATGAACATTTACTTAAAGGAGAAGAACCCCCAAAATGTCAATATTGCCACCCAGACCATTGAACATATACTCATGGAATGCCCTATTTTTATGTTATCAGACAGCAATTTTTATCTGGAGAGACTTTAAATGAAATATTTTTCATGTGAATCTCTCTAAAATTGTAACATTTTTTTTAATAAAAAGTAAACCTTAAAAAACAGTTTTAGATGTTTATCTTGCATATTATCATTATTATTATTTATGTATTTTTTTCTTGTGTGTTTATTGCTATTGATGACTTTTAATTGTTAGAATATTTTTTATAATTATAGAAAAGTGTTATTTATAAAATGTGGTAAACTTGATGCTGACATGGCAGTAAACTCAATTCTATCTGAGTTGGGTTTATGGTTAGTTGCATGTAATCAGATATAATTAGTTATTTTTGTTTTATTAGTAACCGTATGGAACATGTAAGAAACATTTAAGTGTTTTTCAAGCCTTCATAAGCACATTTTACACTTGTAATTTAGAAGTGGCATTGCTCGTCCCTCAGGGTCATAAAGCTGGAAACTGGATTAACTCTGCTTTTGCGCAGTTTATTCTATTTACAGTAGTGAATGTTATTGATTTTACATGGCTGATTTTGATTGTCATCGTTTTACATCCAAATATTATGAATACACTTGCAAGGTGTACATTTGCTCTATCACTGGTTGAATTATCATTGATTTAAAATTAGAGACAACCACTGTAATCATAATCAGGAGCTAAATACATTAGCTTGACAGGATGTGAATTAAATTGGATTATATAATTTTAAAATAGAAAGTACAAGCTTAATTATGGGACTTTAGGTTTGTAAAATGCTGCATAAAAACATACCTGTACAAAACCAAAAAATGCAAATTCACTCTTGTTACAGCAGTACTAGAGATGTTTTCTTTGTAAACAAAAGGAGCTGAACTGGTATTTAATATGTCTAATATGGAGGTAATTAAAAAGGAAAATGCCATTTAAAGTTTTCTGAAGACAGTGGGTTTCCCTTATAGATACTTTAACAATACTTTACACCGTTTCCAATATTTCACACACTGTGAACGGTCATCTGATCTGTCTGTCATTGGTGCAGATTCATACTTCTGTTAGTAGGTGTTTTTTTATACCACACATATAATACGCCTTCAAGCTCCTCTTATTGGCCCACTGCACTAGCAAAGAACGAAAATGGATTGGTTAATATCAGCTGTCAATCACTCAGTTCCGATGACAGGGAGCTACAGCCTTGAAAATGTAAAGGTCTGGATCCGAGAGAATGAAAATAACACTGACAGATTTAGTTTAAGAAACCAGCTAAAGTTACAAATAATGGTACATCTGATTAGTGATCATGTAATGAATGTCAATTCAGCATTTACACTTTTCAAAGAGTGGATAAAAGACTTCCAGTGTTTAAAGTCCACTATGAAAATGACTAAAGCATTATCCGTAAAGCCGTAAAAGTTTTCAGGTAACCGTGTTTGCCACTTAATCTACACTTTTTAAGCATGAGATGTTCTAACATTATTTAAGCGTCACAATGCTGTCAGTCGTGTGACTGACACTGCGTTCACCATCGCCAAAAAGCATGCATTTACTGAGATGAAACTAATATTGCAGCTCATGAAAAGACCGTTATTGCTATTAAGATGACGTAATATAATAATAAGTTATATGTCAATATCTGTGCAATATCAGACATCACGCGTAAGACCAGCACAGTTATTTTTGTTAATTCAGTTTATCTCATTCACGCCAAGCAGTGCGTTCAGGGCCGGTGAGCGCATGCAGATTTTTGTTTATTTGGTAGTTGTGATAAGAGTGTTAATATATAATAGAATCTGTTCATATAAAACGTGTAGTAACGGGTTTTGGTTGGTGCGACTAAATTTTGTCTGGTGCACCTACATTTTTGAAGGTAGGAGCACTGGTGCTACCAAGAAAAAATGTTAATTTCTAACCTTTATACACTCTCAGAAAAAAAGGTACAAGAGGTGTCACTGGGGTGGTATTTTTTCAAAAGGTACATTTTAGTACCTAAAGGGTCCATATTAGTTCCTCAAAGGTATATATTAGTACCTAAAAAAAATTTAAAAGGTACTTTTTTGTACTTCTTAGGTACTAATATGTACCCTTGAGGTATTAATAAGGACCCTTTAAGTACAAATATGTACCTTTCATAAAGGTACCACCCCAGTGACAGCTCTTGTACCTTTATTTCTGAGAGTGTACACTATATTGATATATGGACACGCATATTTATATATTGCCAATATTTTACAGAGCTTTAGAAAAAAATCTTTTGAGAAACTAATTGTCTGTATTCTAAGATTTTCAGAATGGATTGCCATTCTCTCTTGAATCAATTCTGAGCTTATTTTTTTAACAGCAGGTGGCGCTATATGCTTTACAAGCAGCTGTATTCTGAATCTAAAGTAATAATAAAGTTAGGAAATGTTTAAGTGAATTGCAAGTGTGTTCATAGTAGTGTTGTCAAAAGTATAGAGTTTGGTACCAATTAACGTATATCTTGCAAATATCTCAGTGCTGTTGAGCATGTTCTTAAACAGCGATGATTGGGCAATGTGTTCACATGTTTACTTGAAATGACTGCGATTGGCCATAAAGGTCACCGGTTCAACAGTCTTCATCGCTGTTCACCTATTGCAAACACAGATACATGGACACTGTAGCTTTTCATTGTTGCACTGATCAGCTGGTCTCTCTGAGCTAACATACTAGCGATCTGCTGATAGATTGACTAATCTACGCAGCTCTGAAATGCTTCACATCCCTGTATTCGTGTTTGCACTCAGTGAACAGCGGTGAAGATTGGTGAACTTATAACCTTTAAAGCCAATTATAGTCATTTAAGAACACGCTTAAATATTAGTGGGAAATGGAGGTTTTTTGCTAACAATGTGAGTTTGAATAGATTCTAAACCCTAACGTTTCGTGAGTGAGTGCTTACTCTGTGCTTCTGAATGGCTGTATTTAAATCTCTGTCGCATTTCGTCTGGTGCAAACAGCCAAACTGCTCATCACTGTGTATCTCATCACAAGACCCTTTTTGAATGAACGAATGAATGAAATGCGCTGTTTTCCAACAAGGCAACCCGGAGTGCTAAAAATATAAATGGCTAAACTGGCATTGTGCAGGTGAAATTGACCTAAACAAAGACAGCGTTCCGGCACAGAAAAAACATTTTCAAAGCAGAATTATCTGATATCAGCATTGCTTTTTAAGGCCCGTTTCCACTGAGTGGTACGGTACGGGTCGGTACGCTTTTATGGCCGTTTCCACTGTCAAAAGCTTACCGAACCGATCCGTACCGTACCACTTTTTTGGCACCCTTTCGAAAGGGTACCAAAGACAAGAAAGGGTACCCAAAGGTGGAGCTACACGCGCAGCTGAACGCTGATTGGTTTACAGATACGTCACGATCTCGTGGAGCTAGCCAGAATCAAAACAATGGAGCCGCCATGTTTTTAAATGCACAGCCGAGACAACTATATGCATATAATAACGATACATGGATGACCCGGGCTCAAAACAAACCTTGTAGTTGTCTTGATGAACAGCCACAAAGCCAAGAATGTGCCGTGTCCTGGTGTTGTTTTATCAGGCCGTCTAAAAGTGCGAGCGGTTTTTCGCTTTCTCCAGGGAGCTCGCGTTCGCGTCTAGATTTGATATAACAAACTTCTTGAGCTGATAATAATAACTTGCGTGTGTGATTAATGAAGCATCTTCGACATCTGATCCATTCAGAAAGAAAAGGACAAACGCGAGAGTGAATCGCGGAAAAAAAGAAGAAGCCCGACAGGATTACAAGGATTCCCGAACTCAAATAAGCACTTAATGTATGCTGTGTGTCGTTTATCTGTAATTAGTAACATATCGGAGACTGTAAGGGTCTGTATGTGTTCATATATGTTGCATTTATTTATTTATTTTATATAATTGCAGACGTTACAGTAGGCTGTCACACTGTCATTGATCTGCAGTTATAATCAAATCATGTTCATAGAAATGTTAGTAATAAACATTTATAAACAAGTATTAATATGTTTAAAGCATCTGTTTTGTTAGAAGAGCTTCTCATATAATGTGAACGAACTGTACAGCTTTACTGTAGACATTTATTCGAGCGAGAATGACGTCGACTGAAACTCTCTGTAGTACACCACGCCCACCAAAAGGGTACCCTTTGTAATGGAAACGCAAGCTTGATAAAGGTGACCCGTACCGACCCGAACCGTACCGTACTGTACCACTCAGTGGAAACGAGCCATTAGTTAAACAAGTATGTTCACTTGGGATGCTTAATTTTTATGCTTTAGAAGAGTCAAAAACATACAGCACCTTTAAAAGCTAGGCTTAGAATCCATTCAAGAGAAAATAGTGATGAGTTTGGAAATAACAAACATTTATTTGGTTATTCTAGAACCACACCTCTACTATTTTATTATACTATTCTGTTGAATATTAAAATCAAGTTCTTTACAGCCAACTAGATGGTTGTTGTGCTTGAGTTTTTCCAGGTAAGCTTAATCACATTCATCATGCAGTGAGTTAGTAAAATAAAGATGGCAGCATTGTGGGATGACGCATACATCATTTATTTCTGGTTGTCATTAAACTGCATGCTTGACAATCCCACTTTTTGCACAGCATCAATAAAATGGATGTTACACAATTTGAAATTGGAAAAAGGTAATAGATTGCAATATATTTAATATTTCAACAATGTTGTACAGTGACGCAAGTATCGAGATAATATTGCATCTTGAGGACTGTTTCTTTTCGCATAATAAAGAAGGGGAAAAAAATCTCACTAATTTTTCATCACTAATTCTGTTTTCACCAGTGGTGTTAACTCTGTGTTAGAGTTTCATCATACTCTAATTTATTGCTGTTGATGTGTTTTTGGATTTTTATAAACCAATTTATCATAGGAAAGTGATATTTCTTAAAAACATTTTATCTGATTTTGTCGTGACATAGCCAGAGAAGCTGATACGGCAATAAACATAAAACTCTCTCATCATCATCATCATCATTATCCTGGGTAAAAAGCATATGCTAAATGCACAAAAGCAAAACTTTCCTTAACCCAGGGTTAATTTTTTTTTTAAATGACTAAGTTTTGTCTTATTTTGCTTCCTAAGTAGATTTTTCTACTTGAGAAATAAAAAAAAATACATCAGTAGTTTTTATCATTGCAGATCAATGTTTTCAATTCCTAGCAAGGCTTTGGCTACAACCCACAACACCCTCGCAACTTGCGCACACTCATGTTGTCTTCAGAAGCGGGTGATTATCACTGAAAACGCAGCAAAAAGCTTGAGCATTCGAATGTTGCTTCTGAAAACAGCAGGTGTCTTGTCTTGTTCGCCCAGCAGAGTAGTGTGTTCACCTGCGAATTAGATGGGCTTCACTGCAGTCTAATTGGCATCTCCATGGTGACAGAATAGCACTTTCACATTTCCCCTCACAAATGCTTTAAAAACACTTTGCAGGAAATGAGGTTCGTCCTTGTTCCATGTTCATTAAATCTGTGTTTTTGTCCACACATGCAATGTGAATTTTGTGAACCGCAGCATATGCGTTTGCTATATTAAAGGTGCTGTAAGTAAGTTTTTGACTCTTCTAAAGCAAAAAAAAAGGCATAATACAGTATATGTGCAGATATTTAAGAAACATGCTAAGTGAAAATTGTTTGTTTATCTGAAAAACAATGCTGAAGTCAGATATTGTGCTTTGAATGTCTGTTGTGTGCCGGAACGTCTGTCTTTGTTTTGGTCCCTTTAACCCACCAATGGCAGTTTAGCCAGTTATATTTTGCCACCCCGGGTTGCTTTTGTGGAAAACAGTGCATTTCATTCATTAAGTCAGGAAGGCTCTCTAAGTGTGTTCAAAACCAAAATGCGACCTCTGGTGGACAGACTCTGAAATTAGATGCAGATTCAGACTTCCACACGAGGTGGTTATTAATTAGCAAATAATATAAATATTACGAATATTAGGTGATCAGGTTACATTGTAACTCAGTGTCCTAAGTACGGTTTATCATCGAATTAATACACATTAAACCTCTTTAACATTATTAAATGTACATGCTAAATTACTGAGTCATGGTTCTAAAGTTTAATTTCAAACGGTCTATTTTTTTTTCAGCATCTAAGGTGAAGTATCTGCTGCTGCTTTCAGTAGTATGGCAATAAATGTCTTTTAAAATGGCATTTAAACTAGCATTATTAGCATTTAACACTGAATAAAGCACATGAGGTGTACCTGAGGTGATCAGTTGCAAGAAATAGAAGCTGTTTATAAAATATAAATTTCAGGTGTTGGTTATAACAAAAACTCCTTAAATTTTGAAAAATATTTATTCTATCGTGTGTCCTTTTTTACAACACAACTTAAATTAGCTTTTAAGCCCTAGTGAGGCACACTTGGTGTTGTCAATCTGGCAACCTGCTCTTGTGTGTGTTTTGAACCAGGTGTGCAATACCTAGCTCAAACACTGGGTGTCAAACTTGCACCTTTAACGTTCAGATAAGGACAGGGAATGCAGGATTTATGATTATTTCGCACTCTGTTTGAAACCACCAAAATAATGTTTAAACACTACTTTTTCATCTTTAAAAAAAAAGTACATATACA
The DNA here is from genome assembly GCA_903798205.1 of Danio tinwini. NCBI lineage: Eukaryota > Metazoa > Chordata > Actinopteri > Cypriniformes > Danionidae > Danio > Danio tinwini. The sequence goes on from CAIGQZ010032997.1 coordinate 11,902,415, forward strand.
AAAGTACAGCCTCCATTTAACACGTTCGAAAATTCTGCGGAAGCTTTCTGCGGAAGCTTTAAATGAAGAAATTTTGTATTCTTCCCTTTTACTGTATTGTGTTACTGATGTCAGTCTAAACATAAAAAGCTTTACTGAACAATTACATTACACATAAGCACCATTATCATAATACATTTAAGTGTATTATAGTTTCATTATGGTTATAATAAGTTATTCATCTAAATAATTGAATGTCTAAAAACATACCTTAAAGTATCTTGTCTTTAACTCATACTTTTCAGGACTCTGGGCAATTGCTCACTATAAATTAAACATGATTAATGACCAACTCAAGGCTGACTGAGTTGTTTTCTTAAAGACAAGAAAACCGATTATCCACCACGATCGAGACCCTGATCCTCAATCAGCACATTTGTCCCACATATGAAGATACTTGTAAGTAAATAATGACTCGGCACTTTAGTTGTCTTCATGCAGCATATAACACGACCAACATTTCCATAGTCATTTTTGATTTTTGGTGAGTTCTGGTCATTTATCATTTCTCCCTGCCTCCAGTTTGATATTAGACTTATATGGGATACTTTTTTTATTTTACTCATTGAGATGATGATGGATAAATAAAATTCAGCTGTTCCTCTTTTGTTACATGTGAAATCATTAAGCTTGGAGGCTTATCAGTTTTAGAGTGCTGAATGCTGCGTTTATGTCAAGTTTACATTACAAACATTTCTAAACAGGTGGCATTCTTGTAGCTTTAGTCAGGTGACCAATTTGTGGAAAGTCTTCTCAGTTGTGTGTAAAAGTACGCTGAACATGACAAAAATAATCAAATTCACGGTGTCTTTAATTTCAAAAACTAAATTCAGGCTTTAAAAAGTGTCAAATTCACATCTTAAATCACTTTAAATGGGTCTTGATTTTCCTATGTCCAAGTAATGCTAATGCTATCCCCTCCAATCACCAACAATTCATCTCAGTAATTTATTTAACAAAAGTTTCGTTTATTTAACTATATTTACCAATATGGTTTAATTTTGTTCCGTACAATAACATTTGTTTAATTGTTATTGGTATAACAATTAAACAACATCAGGTATTTATAATTACCTGGTAAGGACACTGATCTGGACAGATACATTTTGTATATTGTTTTTAATGTTTGTCAATAATAATAATAAAAAAATTTAAGTCTGTGTAAATAACAAAACTGATTTTTTGTTTTGTTTTGGCACATTAAAATATTTGTCTAAAAAATGAATACATTAGGTTTTTTTTGATGTGGCAAGTAAAAATCTTTTCACTGACCCAATCTTGTCATTAAAAAAAGAAACAGCGTTTAGCCCTGTTGAAGTCAAAAATTTTGTTCATGATGGTCTTAAAAAGTCCTAAATTTGACAGTGAAACATGAAGAACTCTTTAGGGGTGTAACGGATCACAATTGATCCATGATTCGTATGGATCACAATAAAAAAATACACAAAAGCATGCACATCACTTTAAATGGGTGCTCAGCCAAACAGTAAAATGTGCAAAAATATACAAGACGCGTTGTATCAGCCTTTTTAATTTAATAAATTGTCGTTTTTTAAACTTTGGTGTTGCCGCCTTTTCTTATGAATCACAACCAATGGTTCGGAACACACGTAACCCATGGATTAATGCTTTTAATTTTAATTGTGTAATGATAGCACAGAAAACACCTCTCGCGCCATTCAAATCGCATGTATGAAAGTATTTAGGCTTTTCTGAAAAATGTAATAATATAATGAAGACGTTGTGGTGGGTTATTCGGATGTGTTGGGTTTCTTGGGTTATCAAAGATGTTTTCTGTCACTACTTGTTTAGCCTGCATTAATGCATTCAGTGTAAATTGCACGATTAATCATTAAAAGATTGGGATCTCAACACCTACGCAACATAAATAATATATGATGGTGATTTGCTTATGTTTATTAATCCTTCAAATCGCTGCATTCAAATCTGTCTTTAGTCTTTTGAGTTAGTTATGAAGTTACAAACAGTCAAATAACACAGAAGTACTGGGATAACAGTTTATAGTTTAGATATAACCATTGATGTTTATGGTAAAAATTTAAATCCCTCATGCATTTAAGAACGCTCATTAAAGTTGTAGCATCAATTGCATTATTTTACCAATAGGTGGCGACAACCAGCCATCAAAAATATGCCACTGAATAATTCTTCAAAAATTACACATCTAGCAATGAAACATGAAGTTTTATGAGTGAATAACTCACTCATTTATTGAAAATGACACTAAATATAAATATGGGTTGTACTAATTATAATGTTTTATTTATACATTTAGCATTATCAGCAACAGTAGTACTAACAGTAAATTTATCACAGTACTGAATATTTTACCATTTATTTTTATTCAGCTGATTATTTCATTTTTATTCATTATTATCATTTTATTTTTAATAAAATTGCAGGTTATAAGTCCTGTTTGTTAAAACCAAAAGTTTATTGCAGTACTGTTTTTGTAATAAATGAAAAGCAAATTACATTCGTCTCCCCATTTTGGCTGATTCGAAAAATGGTCCGGTCTGTAACTAAACGCAGAACCATGAGATTTGTGATTCGTTACACCACTAGAACCCTTGTATTACAGGTTATTATCATCATTGACCAAAAATGAAGATTCCTCCACTTAACTCCCATATGATATTTTTTTTATTCTAAAATATAATTTGTAAACTCTTTCTAGATTTTTTTTATAATGTTTTTTAAGTTTGTCTTATACAAATAGAATTATTAATATTCCAGTCTTGCTTATAAATATTATTTTCTATAAATGCCTAATAGAGATGTAACACATCTTAGTTTGTGCTGTTTTCTATTATACTTTATAGTGATTGACTTTGTTTTATTTGAATCATCGCAGGTGAGTCCGGCTCTGTGGTACTGTACTCCTACCTGACCCGAGACTCGACGCCCCCCCCTTCCCCAGCCTCCCTGCCACCCTGCCCTGTGCCCCACACAACCCTAGCCCAGCATGAACGAGGTCAGCGTCGTCAGAGAGGGCTGGCTCCACAAGAGAGGTGCGGTCCGCTCACTCATTCACTGGAACAGTCTATTTCCTATTTTCTTCTTTGTAACACGGAAATGCTGTCTTCCCTGTCTCTGTTTGTTTTGCGCTTAATATTCTTCACATCTACTTCCTTATTTCTCTTCCTCCTGTGTACAGGTGAATACATTAAGACTTGGAGGCCTCGATATTTCATCCTAAAGAGTGATGGCTCTTTTATCGGCTACAAGGAGAAGCCGGAGACGTCAGACCCCAATCAGCCACCTCTCAATAACTTCTCTGTCGCAGGTCTGCCATGTTCTGCTGAGTTTCTCCACACACACACACACACACACACACACACACACACACACACACACAC
>CAIGQZ010032997.1:11905843-11934917 GCA_903798205.1 Danio tinwini
CACACACACACACACACACACACACACACACACACACACACACACACCTCTGATTGTGTTTTATATGGGTTTCCTGGTAGGTGTGAATTTCCAAGTGGGATGTGATCCTGGATTAACATCCTTCTTGATCCACTTTATTCATAGGGTCTGTTCATTGTGAACGGGTTACTTTGCTTATTTGATTATTGACGATTTGAGATCTCATCTTGGATTTGTTGTCAAAGCAACAGGTCTGGTAGCTCAAAATCAGGCTTATTTCATGAAAATGAGATTAGATTGTGTCATTTCAAGCAAAGGTAATACTGAAAGAATGTACCAACTGCTATTTTCTTAAAAGATTACTGTATTCAATTTGGGAAAATAACAATACTGTAAAATCAAAAACTAATAATTATAGCATTTATATAATTATCACATTCTAAATATATAGAACTCTTATGTAATCTACAGTCAGATGTAAATGGTTCATGACGGGTATGAGTTAATATCTTTTAAATGGTTCAAAGAGAGTGTCTTTGTACTTTTTAGTGGATATGTAGCTACACTTTAGGTACTAATACTTTTAAGATGCCAATATGGAAATTTTAAATGCAAATGCATACTTTGAAAAGGTACCGCCTTAGTTTAGAACAATTTCTGGGATTGTATGACAAAAGAGGTGGCCAATGTTCATATTGAGAGATTTCTCTCTTTTTTGGGAAGAAATATACACTCACCAGCCACTTTATTAGGTATGCCTGTCCAACTGCTTGTTATCGCAAATTTCTAATCAGTCGATCACATGGCAGCAACTCATTGCATTTAGGCGTGCAGACATAGTCAAGACAATCTGCTGCAGTTCAAACCAAGCATCAGAATGGGGAAGAAAGGTGATTTAAGTGATTTTTAAAAGTGGCATGGCTGTTGGTGTCACACACTACTGCCATAATATCCAGTGAGCAGCAGTTCTGTGGTCACAAATGTCTTGTTGATGCCAGAGGTCAGAGGAAAAGTGGCAGCTCTATCAAAAGCTCTATCAAAAGTGGCAGCTCTATTAGCTCGAACCAGACTGGTTCGAGCTGATAGAAAGACAACAGTAACTCAAATAACCACTTGTTACAACTGAGGTATGTAGAAAAGCATCTCTGAATGCACAACACATCGAACCTCGAGGTGGATGGGCTACAGCAGCAGAAGACCACACCGGGTGCCACTCCTGTCAGCTAAGATCAGGAATCTGAGGCTACAATTCGCACAGGCTCACCAAAATTTAACTATAGAAGATTGGAAAACCTTTGCCTGCTCAGATGAGTCTTGATTTCTGCTGCGACATTCGGATGGTAGGGTCAGAATTTGACATCAACAACATGAAAGCATGGATCCATCCTGCCTTGTATCAACGGTTCAGACTGCTGGTGGTGTAATGGTGTGGGGGATATTTTCTTGGCACACCATGGGCTCATTAGTACAAATAAAGTATTGTGTCTAGTCACAGCCTACCTGAGTATTGTTGCTGACCACAGTGTACCCATCTACTACCAGCAGAATAATGCACCATGTCATAAAGCGCGAATCATCTAAGACTGGTTTCTTGAATGTGACAATGAGTTCACTGTACTCAAATGCCCTCCACGGTCACCACATCTCAATCCAATAGAGCACCTTTGGGATGTGGAACGGGAGATTTGCATCATAGATGTGCAGCCGACAAATCTGCAGCAACTGTGTGATGCTATCATGTCAATATGGGACAAAATCTCTGAGGAAAATTTCCAGTACCTTGTTGAATCTTTGACATAAAGGATTAGGGCAGTTCTGAAGGCAAAAAGGGGTCCAACCCGGTACTAGTTAGATGTACCTAATAAAGTGGCCGGTGAGTGTATAATTTGAAATGATGTGATTATAGAATGTAGATACACTGTAATTATTCATTTAACTACTGAATAATATAAATTAATTAAATGTAATTAATAAAAATTAAACTGGTTGCAGTTAGAATGTGGGTTAGGTTTAAGGATAGTTGCATGTAATAACGCATAAGTAGTTGAAATTACTGTAGTAAGTGCATTGAACGTGTTACTACGTCACCTTAAATTAAAGAGTTGGCAAATTTTGACATTAATAAGCTGCTATCAGTAAAATGGTTTAAGTAGTTAATGTTTTAATAAAAAAAGGTTTTTAATTTAAGTTAAAACATATGCTGCAGGAATATTGAATCCTGCTTGTTACTTGGGTTGGGGGAAAATTAGTATTCTTAGATGCAACACACTGAAGACTTGGATTTTGAATTGATTAACGAATGTCAAAAATCTATTTTCTGTTTCTGAATGTTAATTGATGATTGAAACTCTAAAGAAGTGTAGCAGCTGTAAACTCTGTGGCGCTTATAATAACAGATGCTTAATGGCGGTGTGATGAGTTCCCTCTGGAATCGGGTCGGCTTAGGATGATAAACTTTGATAAATGCCTGTTCAAGCCATTATATATTATTTAAAGCTAAACATTCAACAGTTATGTATATGTATGTACGTATATATAACAGTGTATGCTTGAATATGAAGTGTAAGTTCAAATGAGTAATGTATAATGTCAGCTAGCAGGCTAATTGGTATATGTGCTAGCACGTAGGCTAAATAAAACAACAGTATGAAAGAGAAATGTGTCATTTCACAACCCATGCCTTTAGTTATTTATCAGTATGTGAAATACACTTTTTTTTTTAATACATAAATGGTCATTACTATGCTTTTTAAATTATATAATTTAGAATATACTCGATTTGTTATCACATCGGTGCACGAAATCAGACCTATACTGACACGACATGGGGTTATGACCTGTTTTCATTCCCAAAAATGCTGTTGTCATGTAAACAAACAGGCGGAACAGGCTAAAAATGCTGTCTCATGAATGGCCCTTCAATCAACCATTTGAGGCTTATTATTTAATAGGATTATCTATGATTATGTGATAATTGATTATTCACTGACATCACTAAGTACAACCTTCCTAAATATAAACATTTGACACATTGTGGATTAAATAAATAGTGCAAAAAAGTATATTTGCATACAATGTACTTACAGGCCTGTCCCAATAATCGATATATCGTCTTATCACACAACACATGGACATCAATTCAATTATTTTTAGTGATGCAATAAATATCGCCCATACATAAAAACAATTCTATCAACATTTTAACTGATTGTGCAACATCTCTACCTCTACTAGAGGTGGCTGTATGGTTAAAAACACTATAGTAATTATATTATAGTAGTATACACTGTATAGTAGTATATTTTCATGTGGATGTCTTGACAACTGAAAATAGATCTTGTAGCAGACATTATTATTATATAGATTATGTATATTATTATTTTATATATATATATATATATATATATATATATATATATATATATATATTATAGATTATAGATTATTTTCACCTTGCACTTTTTTGTTAACACTAATTATTATTCATTTAGGATATGCGTTTTCACATTGATTCCGATGCCTAATTATTGATTTGGTAAAATAACTATAATTAAATTAAATATTCTTAAGAATAAAATATTGTGTGTTTTTTGAAAGTGTGTTTTTTTTGCATTGTGATATTATATTGTCATTCTGGCATTATATAATGGGTGGCATAAAATGGTCTTAAAATCACAATAATATCGTTTATCCCAATATATTTTGGTGCAATATATCGTACAACAAAAAATAGATATCGTGACAGGCCTATGTACTTAAAAGCAAGCAACCATTTCTTACTTAATTTTTTTTTGTTATTAAAGATTGTCTTTTGGTAATTTGGCATAATCTAGCACAGGGATATCGAAAATTTATTACAAATTCATTGTCTGCTACTGATGCCAAAACACAAAATTGTTTTAAAAATGGTTTTACAATAGTCTTTAATTTTACTAAAGTAGTAAAGAAATCTTGCAAAGAATGATTTGGCAAATGTTCAAGTTTGTATTGGATAGTCTGGTGTGTAAGGCTCTTATATGCTTGAATGATTCGGAGGGCTTCATGGACCAAAGGCACCTAAATGAACCCAAAACAGGACATGAAATTTCAAGATAAATAGACATAAAAAGGACAAAGTGCTTAATCATTCTTGGTTTTGCCATTAATAATAATATAATAAATCTGTGAATTTTTGCCTTTTATCAAATTTACAAGCTCTTCATGAGTTCTCAACTAATGCATGGAGTTACATGTATGAAGATAGAAGTGTGTTTAGCCCAGCACACAGCATTGTTTTAGATAGCTAGAAAGTTCTATTGATACAGCTATAAGTTGATATAGCTGTATACAGCTATATATTGATATAACTATAAAGTTCTATGACATTTAATAGATTTGAAAATTATATTTGAAACGTATTACTTGTCAAACAAATTCAACTGAGTTTATCCAAATGTGATATCCCCTCCAGAGTGTCAGCTGATGAAGACCGAACGACCTCGGCCAAACACTTTTGTCATTCGCTGCTTGCAGTGGACCACTGTTATCGAGCGCACCTTTCACGTGGACAGCAATTCTGAAAGGTAATTTGAGGTTAAATCTTTTTGTGAATGAACGGAAGAGAGAACTTGGAGCTGCTGAGTGGTATTAACTGGAAAAGCAGATTGAATTGTGTTAATCAGATTTCTGACAATCAAAACAAGTTATTACTCACCCCCTGTTGCTTAAACGCAATTCCTGTTTCTCCTGAATTATTTTTCACCTATTAAATAGTTTAAGTCTTACAGTAACTATAATGGCCAGTTCTTCCAAAGGGCGGTTATTATTAAGGGTTTAACAGTACATAGAAGTCACGATTCAGTAAGTAGCTCAGTTTGATAGAGGTTTGGTGCAACAGGAATAAGTAACAAATTCCCAACTCTTGATTTTTTTCTTACTTTGTTTTTTTCTTCAAAAGTGCAGAACTGAAAAGCTTCTTGTGAAACTAATGCACAAAATAAATAGAACAATCAAAAAATTTAACTTTTCTAATTAGGAGACTGTGTATTACACTTTCGAATGTTAAGCCCAAACCTCTCCTAAAACAGCAAAACAAAGCATTACTTGTCCATTAAATAGTAGTAGTAGAGAACTTTATTAATCCCTGTAAGGGGAAACACATGTCACCATTGACATCACAATACAATAAATTATTAAACAACAAATACCACAAAACACAGTACAACAACACACCATTCGCACCAACTACACATCACATCACCTTAAATCAGGGGTGTCCAAACTCGGTCCTGGAGGGCCGGTGTCCTGCACCATTTAGCTCCAACTTGCTTCAACACACCTGCCAGGAAGTTTCTAGTTTACCTAGCAAGAGCTTGATTAGCTGCTTCAGGTGTGTTTGATTAAGGTTAAAGCTAAACTCTCCAGGACTCTCCAGGACACCGGCCATCCCTGCCTTAAATAACTGAACTAATAAAAACAAAAAGCTACACATACAAATTACACCACTTTATTAAAATAGGGCTGGTCAATATGACAAAAATCTTATATCGCAATAGAAGTCCTCATATCCTGATTATGATATCTACCACGATATAGTACATTTTCTGTGAATTCAATCATTAAAAGTTTATATACAGTACATTGACCTCATGGAAAGGATTGTATTTTACGACACCACAATATAAACGATAGGACAAAATGAAATGATAGACTTTTTTTGTCCATACGATATATATATATATATATCTATATATATATATATATATATATATATATATATATATATCGTCTAACTAACTGTTTATCTAATTGATATATGAATAGATTCGGATAAATGCATGTACTGTTATACCTTTAGTAATCATGAGGTCACTCTAAAATCAGGCAAAGTAACAGGAAAAAACTTATTGTGGCATTTGAACTTGCAGAGAGGAGTGGATACGTGCTATCCAGGCGGTGGCCAATGGGCTCAAGTCCCGGGAAGAGGATGAACCAATGGATATCAACTTTGGCTCCCCTGGAGACAACAGTCTGGAGGGGATGGAGGCTGCCATCACAAAGTCCCGCACCAAAGTGGTGAGTGCCTTGACTTAAAGTGCAGCAACCTTATGTTTGATTGGGTAACATTGTCCTCTGTATGGAACAACCGGATTAGTATGGTCAATATTATAATTTTTTCAAATACAATTTTGAAGAAGTAATGGAAATTTGTTCAAAATAGCTTTATAGTAGAATATTTGCTTAAAGATCATTTATTTTTAAAACGTTTTATCAGTCAGACTGCAGCATTACATTTACATCTGTTTACTTTCCATTAAAGTTTTACATTGGTTTGGCAACATTGAGCATTATTCCCAATCACACACATTACTGTAGAGCTTATTGATGGAATGGTCATTGAGAGACATTCAGAGTAGTCAAACTCGGTGTAAACTCTAGAGTGGTGTTTTTTTTTGTTTTGTTTTCTGGTTAAATTCTGACTGCTCAGAGCTTACATTGCATTTGTTTAAAAAACATGGTTAATACTGATAGTTTTTTTTGATGATATGCGACCCTGGACCACAAAACCAATCAAAAGTGTACATTTATTTTGGCAGTTGAGATCTATACATCACCTGAAAGATGACTGAATAAGCTTTCCACTGATGTACATGATTTGGATTAATAATTGGTCGAGATGCAACTATTTGAAAACCTGCAAACTGTGGGTAAAAAAAAAAAAAAAAAAAAAATCAACATACTGAGTAAATTGCCTTTAAAGTTGTCTGATGGAACGGCTTGGCAGTACACATTACTAACTAAAATATATTTTTATACTGAGATTTTCTTTTGATATAAATTATACATTATATATTGATATAATTTGCAAAAAAATCATCATGCAACATGAACTTTGCATAATATGTTAATACTTTAGCATTTAGTAAACTTATTTTACTTGACCAACGATTTTAACGTAAAAGAAAAAATATTAATTTAAATCCATACAATGTATTTTTGGCTATTGTCAAATTTACATTGGTGCAACAAGACTTATATGAATATAAATGTATTGAAAAAAACATTTAATTACTTTCAAGTTTACTTATTAGATACAATCTACTTCTGAACCATATAATTTTGACATATAGAAAACTACTGATTCTTCAGCTTCAGGTTGATGTGAAAATACTGTACAGATATGAATGCATAATGAAGATTAAGCCCATTCTAGACCCAAGTTGTGGATACTTGTGGGACTGTTAATGCCTAATGGATAGGGAGTAATTAATACAAATTTATACTTCTGTGTCGAGTGATCGCTGTGACTAGCCTTGTGCCTAGTCGTGCATTTATACTTCTGCATGCTGTTTGTGTATACTACTATACGGAACTATAAATCAGCTTTAAGGTTGCCGTTTTGATTCCCAGTACCAGGTTTGAATAAAAGTACTCGGTTCGATTAAATTTTTCAATAACTGGAAACAAGGTGTTTTCATTATTAATTAAAATGTATTTGTTTTTAGTATTTAAAAAAATACTCATTTTGTAAGCTATAGTACATATCTTCACCTCTGGAAATGCTACATTCAGGATATTATTAATAAATACACATACAAAACCTTTTTCCTGTTTTTTTTTTTTTTTTTTTTTTTCTTCTTACCCTCAGACCATGAGTGACTTTGACTACTTAAAGCTGCTGGGTAAAGGCACTTTTGGTAAGGTTATTCTAGTGAGGGAAAAGGCTACTGGCATGTACTACGCCATGAAGATCCTACGCAAAGAGGTCATCATTGCTAAGGTGGGCACCATGTGCATCAAACACTTAAAATGATCCAGAATTATGCTTTTGAGACTCTTGACAAGTTTGTCTTGTGGTTACTTTAGGACGAAGTTGCACACACAATCACAGAAAGCAGAGTGTTGCAGAACACACGGCATCCTTTCCTTACGGTATGTTTTTTTGTTGTTGTTACACAATTTTCCTTCTTTATACATGTTATTTAACAGTTTTCAAATCTCTCCAAATATAGACACTAAAATACGCCTTCCAGACACGAGATCGACTGTGTTTCGTCATGGAGTACGCAAATGGAGGCGAGGTTTGTCACATCCTGTCACCTCTTAAAAAAAAAACAAAGCAGAAAATCCTTCACCATTCTGTCTCTTAAACTGTTGTTTGGTCTCATTTTTGCGTATTTCCAGCTGTTCTTCCACTTGTCTCGAGAGCGCGTGTTTACGGAGGACAGAGCTCGCTTCTATGGGGCTGAAATAGTTTCGGCTTTGGAGTATCTGCACTCTAAAGATGTCGTCTACAGGGACCTAAAGGTTTTACCATTTGAATGCTATGTGTAATTGTTGTGGAAATAGTTTTGAGTTGTTTTTGAAAAGTATGTCATATAATTGTGTCATAGACCACAATGACATGAAGTCAGTGTTCCCTTTTTTATGCCACAAATATCTAAACACGCTTTGCTAATTCCGTTTGAATAACATTTGTCTTTGCAGCTGGAGAATCTAATGCTGGATAAAGATGGTCACATTAAAATCACAGACTTTGGCCTGTGTAAAGAGGGCATTACTAATGAGGCCACCATGAAGACATTCTGTGGGACCCCAGAGTACCTTGCTCCTGAGGTACTGCCAACTCACTCCATTAACACGTTCTCAACCCATTTATAGATCTTCGCTTTCGTACCATATTGAAAATGGAAAAAAAACTCTATGACTCAGGCCTAGCAATGATTTGCTCATTTTCTGAACCATTGTAATGACATTCTTCACTGTTTTAAAGCCAGAAACTGTTTTGTTGTTTGGATGTTTTGAACTTCACCACATTGAAAGGAGAGCAGAAGCCAAAAGGCATCTTAACAAAATGATGCAATACATGTCAAGAAGTACTAGATGAAGGTTTATGTAAATATTTGGCTTTTGAGGAATTTATTTAGTGACTTGTTAAAGGGATAGTTCACCCAAAATTTTAAATTGTCTGATACTGTTACAAATCTGTTTTAAAATTATTTTATTTCTGTTGAACATTAAAGAAAATATTTTGAAGATGGCTCTAACCATTGACTTCCATAGTGTTAGTTTTTTTCTACTATGGCAGTCGATGGTACAGGTTTCTAACTTTCTTCAAAATATCTTTAATGTTTAATAAAAGAAAGAAATTCATAAAGATTTGGAAGCGCTTGGTGTGAATAAATAGTGAGTAAATAAATTTGTGGGTGAACTATCCTTTTAAATAGTTAAACTAAAATTGTTTACTTGAAGCTAGTGCTATTTAAAGAGAAATAAAAATTCTTACACTAGCTTTGTATTCATAGAGTTTGTTTACATGGACACTAGTAATCCAATTTTAATATGATTTAGACAATATTAAGAGTCTACCATGTAAACAGTGATTTTTGATTACCTTAATCCAACGAAAGTCATAATTGAACTAAACAGAAATTAAATTAAGACATGTGGGGTATGCCAATTTTAGTCACATTATTGAAGTGCAGTACAGACATGTAAACACCTTAGTAAAACTTTTAACTTTGTGTATGATTTTTCACCACATTTTGTGACAGGACAGTCTATGTCACACACAGCTGTTTGACACTATTCTCTGCACCTACCGAGTCAGTGAAGGACCGTAGACAACCCCATCGTTTTTTTTTTCATACAGTGTGCAACATCAACTTCCATTAAAGGGCCACCAAACCCCCCTGTCTTAGCAGGGTGTTTTCACACCTCTAGTTTAGTGGAAAGAGGGAAGGATTTGCAAAAATGGGAGTTTCCCTTTGGGCACGCACTGATTTTCACAGAGGCAAAACAAACACACAGATGCAGAGGAGAAAGACAGTGACTGTGTTTACATGGACATCAGTAATCAAATGATTTGCCAAATTATTAATTTGTCAACTTTAACTGCAGTTTGGCACTTTCACTTTTTATTCAGGAACATTTCCTGCATGACAAATGCAGGAAATGCATCCATTGTGACAAACAAGATATTGATCTGCTGGAGAGTGGCATTTTAATGGGATGTTTGGTACTGCAATGCGAATAGGAGAAAATATCCTAAGCCTTTCTCTGTAACTTAGATGCACTCGGTAGGTAGCATCAAAAAGCTGTGTGTGTATAGACTATCCTGTCACAAAATCCTACTCAACGGTAATAGTTTGATTGCAGTATTTACATGTTTACACTCGGAGAGCAGCGTTTACAGCGGATCTTTCAGTCTATAATATTGTACTTTAATATTGTAGTGATATTGACATACTGTACACATAGTTACTAAATCATTTTGACAATGGTATGTCTTTAAAAACTAAAAGAGCACGGCTGACGATACAAACTAAGTTTGCCATCTGAATGAACAAACAAAGGGCTCTGCTCTCACACACACTTACCAAATCTGTAGAGACAGGACAATCAACACAAACTGGAACCGTGTCTTTTTATAAAATGAGACGAGCAGCAAATCTGGATTTGATCATTTTCAGATGCGAAAAGCTCTCGGGTAAACAATGTTCCTTACAAACGCATTTCTGTTGCATGTCGTGAGTGAGTCCAGCTGCACTCTCATAGCGGGGAAATGAAAACAAAACCTTCGATGCAGCACTTTAATAAACGCAACACTGATGACCCATGTCTCCAAATTCTTGTTCATCCACTTGTTTTGGCAGCACAACGTGGCGTCTCTCTGTCGTCTGAACACTTGTAACAGGTAAAACAGTCTTCGAAGCTATCATGCATATTAATGAAGTTGCACCGCAAACACAATAGAGCGCGCTGATTGGTTTGAATTAAGTCTTTCTCATGAATTAATGCTGCACACTCAGAGACGTAACGATGCACTCGCAGGTACAGACATCCACTCTCCACGCTGGACTACACGCAAATATCAAGTCTCCATGATGCAGCTTCAAAAATTAATTTTAAACCGGAAGAACGAATTTGCTCAAAATAACGCAAAAACAACCAATTTTCACTTTTTAGTGAAATATATGTGTCCTAATAGTGTTTATAGCAGTGTGGGACACATATATGACTGTCAACAGCTTATGTGTTTTGGTGTTTAGTGACCCTTTAAAGCAACACTCCTCCAGCAGTTCATACTCTCATCCAATATCTCGTTTGTCATAGGGGGCATGCAGGAAATGTTCCTGAATAAAAGTGAAAGTGCCAAACTGCAGTTAAAGTCGACCAAATAAAAATGAAACGCCTAAAACTACATACTATTGTTTTATTCAGATTGAGGCAGATAATTCGAGGGGGAGATTAGTTTCTTTTTCGAGTCTTTTATTGAGTTTGAGTTGTTCATCATGTCAAAGACAAGACAATCATGTGTAGTCAGAGCTGGAAAAAACATTTGATCCTTCAGGCCCTCATGTTTGAGTCGTCTATCACTACACTACGGTCTATTAAGATCAGTGTTGGCGGTAACGTGAGTTACGTGATAATAATACTTTTCTAAGTAACAAGTAAAGTAACGAATTACTTTAAAAAAAGAAATAAAGTAGTAATATTTTAGTTTTTGTTTTTTGTAAAGTGTAATGTAGTTATGTTTTTGTTTAATTAGATTTTAAAAAATAAAGTGCTGAATTAAAATGAAAGTAGTCATAATGAATCACACAGTCAATGAGAGAAGCTGTTCATTATTTTGAACGCATTGAAGAAAAGAAAAAGGGAATTGTCTCAATGGACAGTGATTTCACTTAGGACAAATAGTACAAAAGTAGCAAACACATTGCTTTAAACCTTCACTAATCTTTATATACGGCATGTATAGCTCTAGGGTCAGGAAGTTCTCAGATAATATTATACTAAAATATTATTATGTGTTTTTTCAAGATAAATGTAGGTGTAGGTTATACACTGTGTTGTTAATTGCAGAGCTTCTCTATTTAAAAAACAAACAAACAAGTTCTGAAAGAGTTAGTAATGGAAAAGTAACTCAAAAGTAAGGTAACTCATTACTTACCATAAAAAGTAACTAACTAACGCAATATTGTAATTCATCACTTTCAAAAGTAACTTTCCCCAACACTGATTAAGATATGTTCAGGCTGCAAGCCAAAATATGACTTTTTGTATTTCCAGATAAGTCTGGACAGCAGAAAACTAAAAAATCTGACTTTTGCTAAATTGAAACCACACTTAATGATTTAATTCTACTTAGCTTTTTACAAATGTGTCTCAGTCTTGATACTCTTGTTATTCAAAAAGTATCACAAGTAGTCTTTTGCATCACTTCTAATATGACGCAACAATAACCTCAAAACCAGTCACAGAAATGCCGGAAGTATTCATGCACACACGCATAGTGAATCTGGTTGTGACCACACCACTAAATGTTTTAATATATACCAGTCGCTTCTTTGTCACACAAACTGAGGAACTGAATTCTGGTTGGTTACATCTGTACACACAAATCTGACTTTTATATTGAAACTAAAAGATAAAACAAAAGAAATCTAGATTATATTCAGTTTGAGCTTAACTTTTTTCTTGGTGCATTACTGATGCAAAAAATGTCTTTGGAAGCATTCTGCATTGATGTTTACTAATAGTCAATTGTGGTTTAAGCTACTCATTATTTTTCAGTATTTAAGGGGTGTCCATTAAACGAATTGCTCGTGCTTGTATAAGAGACTGAATGTGATTCAATGCCCTGATTTGCGCACAGTGAAATTTTTTTTGTTTGTTGATTTTAAAAGGAAAAAGATGGAAATATATTTACAGTTCTATACTGACTACAGATGTACACGGCACCCACACTGCTCTGTTTGACGTTTAAGTGAATTTGTAAATACTTTCTGTGCATTTCTTTTCAATAACAACTTAAATACATAATAAAAAATGACATCAGTGAGAATACTGCAGTACAGAAAGCATCTTTTACAAATGTAAATACGTTTGTACATGCTCTGCAATTATAACAGGCATTAAGAGATGAGGGAATTAAAATGACACTGTTATGACAGTTTAATTATAAAGTATAATTGAGATGTACGTTTTCTGTCACATGACAAACTGACATTACTGTACATGATGGTTGTTTTGGTTTATTTTCAACTTCATAAGCATTTGTTTCATGTCTTCGAATGAAATATAGTTCATGTACATCTCACGTCCTTTAGATTTGTTTAAAAAAAAAAGTCAAAAACTTTTGTTTTGTTTGTTTTGTAAATGTTATAAGTAGGGATGTCCCGATCAGGTTTTTTTGCCCTCCAGTCCGAGTCATATGATTTTGAGTATCTACCGATACCGCAACCCGATCTGATACTTCGATAATACATAAAAAAGAATAATGAAGAGCGAAGAAACCGATCCAGGATGTTCCTTATTTTTTAATTAAATCATCTTATTTTAACATTCAACAACTCTGTTATCAAACAGAGCACTTCTGTGAGGTAGCTTGAACAATCAAGTAATAAATAACATCAATTCTTCACCTCTTGCAATCCCAAGTTTACATATCTCGCAGTTTGCTATTGCAATGTTGTCGTCATCAACTTTATAATACCTCCAGACAGCAGACATACTCAGTTGTTGCTAGATTTTAAATTATTTATAAATGTTTTTTTCATTATTATGTTGTATTTGCCATATTAGTTTCCCATTAATTGCATTTTGTTATTTGATCTGGACATCTCTAGTTATAAGCTACTATTTGCAATAAAAAGTCATTAATAAATGAGATTTTTTTTACATATATTCCACAAAGTAATTTATAAAAATAAATTAAATAATTTAGTATTTTAATCAAAGTCCATTGCTGTTCATTTTATATAAACTAATTGATCCCACTTTTTTCCAGGACTTTTTTCCAGTCCCTGTGTTACTCAAATATACTGCAATATGAAAGAAAACCATTTCATGATTTAAGAATGTGTGTGTACTTTAATAAACCACCTCAATTAGAGCTGGATGATTAATCGAAAAGTAATGGAAATCGACATTCAGAACCTATAATCAACCAAATTTTTCCACGACGATTCTTTCAATTACTTTTCCTATTGCATCTGGAGTCACGTGACCCTGCTCTGTAAAAGGCTGAGGCGGATTTATATTTCTGCAGCCACATCTGATCTCTGGTCAAGTAGGACGATAGACCTTTTTTTGAGCTTTACTTTGCACTACATTGACAATAATTGGAAGCTGCTCCAGAGATGTCTTGAGATGGCATTATTTACATTACATTAATTACATATTTGTTTACAAAAGATGCAAGAAATGCACTATTTAAAATATTATTTACAGGATATACAAGAGTTATTTTATTTAGAAGAGATACTGCTTAAAGTGCCAAGTTATTTCATAAATACTTTTTAAAAATGTTTTAGGCAATGTGCGCTTTAATTTCAGTTCTTTAACGTAGGGCTGGGCCGATAAACGTTATTAAATCGAATGGCGATAAAATTTATGTCAATAACAATAATAAGCTCTGGACTTTTTCACTCTATGTTGATCTAAGAGCCAATAACACAGCCGAAATGCGCAACAATGGTAATCTAAAAGTGTGTTGATATTAGAGATGTAGCGCATTTTCAGCCACCCTAAAAATTAATCGTCCGAAAATGTTAGGCCATTTAATGGACACTTGTGGCTTTAGTCATTGTTGGGGTACTCTTTTAAATCTAAAAGCATTAACAACTGAAATACAGGGTGGGCCATTTATATGGATACACCTTAATAAATTACATGGACAATTGCCTTCAGATGACCCCAAAGATAAAAGTCTAAAGGGGTCAGATCGGGAGACCTTGGGGGCCATTCAACTGACCCACGACGACCAATCCACTTTTCAGGAAACTGTATTCAGGAAACCATTCCCATTTTATTAAGGTGTATCCATATAAATGGTCCACCCTCTATATATTGCTATTGTTGAATATGGAAAATAATTATTGAGATTGCATTTTTGCCATATCGCCCAGCCCTAGTTCAACGTTGATGTTCAATAAATAATCATAGATAGTCGATAGTGTTTCCTTTAATTATTTTTTACTTGAAATATGTGAGCATATTTACTGTACAAAACTTATCAGTGAACTACTGTATGAGGGCAAAAAATAAAATAATCTTTCAGTAATCGTAATCGAGTTAAAATGTTCAATTAATCAAGATTTTGATTTTAGGCCAAATCGCCCAACCCCAATATTAACGAGTTCAGTGTTTTTATTTCTTTTTTGATTTCATTCTCTCCATTTATCTTCTCATAGGTATTAGAAGACAACGATTACGGCCGTGCAGTGGACTGGTGGGGTCTTGGAGTGGTAATGTATGAAATGATGTGCGGTCGGCTGCCGTTCTACAACCAGGACCACGAGCGTCTGTTTGAGCTCATTTTAATGGAGGAGATTCGCTTCCCTAGAAACCTCTCACCCGAGGCCAAAGCCCTGCTGGCCGGCCTTCTTAAGAAAGACCCCAAACAGAGGTAAGAGGAGCACCCGTTTCTACATTTGTAGTGAGGTGTGGCTTGCATGTGTTTAAATAAAATGCATTTTGATATTTCTAAGGCTTGGCGGAGGTCCTGAAGATGCCAAAGAAGTGATGACACACAAGTTCTTTAACAACATGAACTGGCAAGATGTGCTTCAAAAGAAGGTAAAATAGATGGAGAATTGTTTTAAATAGTCTAATGTTCTTAGCACATTAGCAGAATAACAAAAGTTGCTTGTATACTGGAGTAAAGAAGTTTGCTCATGTCCTTAGTGTGTTTATTTATTATTATTATTATTTGTCTTTATCAGATTATTGGTGCACATGTAAATTTGCCTTGTACTGTTGTGCACATGCTGAAAATTGTATCACACTGACTTTAAGCTTAAAGGAATAGTTCATCCAAAAAACACCATTTACCCACACTTGACTTGTTGTAAACCAGTTTTTCTTTTTTCTTTTTTTATTTATTTGTTTTAATTCTGTTGGAGTTTCCTAGTATGGAAGGCAATAGTTACAGGTTTTTAACATACTTCAATATATATTGGTGCCTCATTTATCGTGGGAGTTACGTTCTAAAAATAACCCTCGATAGGCGAAATCTATGAAGTAGTCCGCTTTATTTTTTTTTTACAATTTTTCTAGATGGATTAAAGCTGTAAAACCCCTCACTATACACTTTATGCACTTTTCTCAGACAGGTATTAACATTTTCACTCTTTTTTTTCTTGTTTAAACACTCTCAAAGTTCAAACTTTCATAGAAAAATAAGTCCAGTATTATAGAATGAAAGCAAAGATCAAAACCTGTTGTCAGGTGTAAACATTTATCAGTCAGCAAACGTTTCATAAAGCTTTTTAGCTTTTGTGCGGATAATGTTAGCTTCCAGCGTAATGTTCTTTTTCCTGTAGTCACTGAACCACAAAGCGAAAGCAGGCTCCATCCTTAAGGGTTTCCACATTAGATGCACTGCGCCCATGACAGTTGTAACACACATCGGACATGCACATTTGCATGTTATTTAAAACTAAGTTATTCAGATGGCGGTCTGTGGCGTGGCAGAAAAATCTGGTGTGTTAGAAGATGTGTACGCATCCGCTGTGACCTCTTTACGATGGTAATGCTGCAGATAGTTTTAACCTTTTTTGCATCCTTGTTGAAACTCACACTGCTAGCGATTTATGGTAAAGGTGCAGAAGGTGATTGTCTTCAGAAATTTTTTTTTTGTTGTTGTGCTGCTTAAAAGTCTCTGCACATTCCAATAGTATTGATTAAAGTAAATGATCTAAGGCCCAATCCCAATTCTACCCCTTAGCCCTTCTCCTTACTCCTACCCCTCGTTTTGCGTGTTCACGTCAAGGGGTAGTGGTGTCCCAATTCTCTTTTGGCCCGTTTCCACTGAGTGGTACGGTACGGTTCAGTTCGGTTTGGTACGCTTTTATGGCCGTTTCCACTGTCAAAAGCGTAACGTACCATGTTTTCGGCATCCTTTCGAAAGGGTGACAAAGACAAGAAAGGGTACCAAAAGGTGGAGCTACACGCACAGCTGAATGCTGATTGGTTTACAGAAATACATCACGATCTCGTGGAGCTAGCCAGAATTAAATCAATGGAGCCGCCATGTTTTTAAACACACAGCCGAGACTACTATATTTTGTCATACATAGATGAATACGGCCACTGTGTAAATACACAGTATAGTTACGATCTTATTGCCACATTCGATCGTTATGATAACATAATATATGCCTTCAGTGATTTCCTGAAGATAAACACCAAAAAATAACACAACTGAAATAACTACAGCAGTCGCCATCGTCTGATCACATATAAAGCAAGAGATCGCCATTGTCGTGTTGTAGTGCTGTCCTAATTTTTAGGGGTAAGTTTTGAAGCCCTTCCCCTTTACCCTCGGTTGTATGGGCGAAGGGGTAGGGATACAAAAATAGAATTGGGATTGGGCCTAAATGTGTTTATATGTATTTTTATATTGTGGGTAAGGCATAAGACTCAAAAATGTTCATCCAATTAAATATTGTCGGGCCGACATCTCTCATAATTCCGATAAGTAGCTCAAACTGTCTGTCAGCAAATGCAGATTTAAACTGCTGTGCAGCCGTTTGTACACAGATCCGTCATTTGTGCATACACGCTCTTCGTGTTAATGAAAGAGAGAGAGAGAGAGAGAGAGAGAGAAAGAGAGAGACCGCGAGCGGTAAAAACATGCTGAATCAAAACTTTAAAATCCTGAATCAATATTACTTTACAAAAGTTACTTTTGGATGCTGGAGGAAGGACGACACCATGGCTGAAGTATTTCTTTTAGACAGGTAATATTCTGTTTTAAAACCATTTTAGCTTCACGCAAAGCTGATGTAGGTTGAGTTGTTATGAATGGGTTATATGCACAGAAGTGTTGTTCAGCCACTGAAATCGTCTGGCGATAGATTGATGTGACTATTTTCAGTTTCACAAGGTCCTTTAACAGCATCGATAATGTAGATTTTATTTAGTTTAACAACAAAACGCGAGTAAATAGCGCTATTCCACCTAGCCTGCTTTACTAAGGTGAAGTTGGTTTTATATTCACATCACATTCGTTTATTTTTGAACAATGACGACCTGTGACGCTCCCTATATTGTTTACCATGCTACTCTGAATATTCAGTCCGAAACAGCATGTAAGTAAGGCTTTGCAATAACAGTAATTCCTGCACGCCGCTGGCCACACTAGTTGCTTTAGCTCAACACATGAGAGAGGGTTCTGCTGTCATCTTTAAGGTGAGCGCTCTCGTGTTTCAGAAGGCGTGGCTTTGGATGACAGGGCAGGGACCGTTTCAGAGATTTATGCTAACAGGTTAGCATTGTGGCAGATCACCTACTGCACCTTTAATTTGACAAGCTGAACACATTCTTCACTGTAAGGAGACATGGAGGAGATTGATTGACAATCGTCTACAGCCAATCAGGATGCAGAACACAATGCGCTGTCAAAACAAAAAAGCATGTCAAATTGCACAAAAAATTTGTGAAACTGCAAGGCCGCAAAAGGTGAAACGCGTTATAGCGAGGAACCAGTGTATCTTCTTTTATGTTAAACAAAACAAATAAACTCAAACAGGTTTGGGTAAATGATGGTCTTTTATATATAAATGATGTCAGTTTTATAGCATTTTACCATGTAGACTGTGTCAAAGCAGCTTAACATAAGTGGAGAAAATAGCGTAAAAAGCAATAACATTTCAGATAATAGTGTTTTTATTGACATAAGGGTTTAACACCGTTTACTACTGGCTTATTACCTGCCTGTTATGAAGATATGAACTGTTTGTTAGCACTTATGAAGTATGATCTTATTTTACATTCCTAATCTAATATCTAAACCTAACTACTACCTTGCTTACTAATAATCAGCAGCTAATTAGTGGTGTAATGAGCTAAAAGTCTTAGTTAATAGTTTGTTAATAGCATCAGGTGTACATAAGAATAAAGTGATCATAAATTTTAATAATAATTTATGTTGACCTTTGCATGTGCCAAATAATGGACATATGAAAGCCCAATGTTTAGTACTCAGTTTTTTCCCCTCCCCCCTGATCAAAGCTCAATTTTTACAGCCAAAGCGAAGGCTCTATTTTTGGCTCTAGAACGCATTGAAAATGCTGAAGAACACAATTTTATTATTTTATCTGACTCAAAATCTTGTCTACCAACATTGAGTTCTTTTAAACTGGAGCATAGCATTATTTTTGACATTTTTATCAAAGTGAATGAACTACAGAGAAAATTTTATAATACAGTTTTCTGCTGGATCCCAGGACATGCTGGACTATTTGGAAATGAACAAGCTGACAAAGCAGTCAGAACAGCCCTAAAGGGAAGATAAAGGAATGCAAAAAACGTCTTTGGATTTAAAGCCATAAGAGGCTATAAAAGGCTATATTCTTAACAAATGGCCAGCAGAATGGCATAAGAAACATTTTGAAATTCAGCCAGACATGGGAAACAAATCTAATTTATTTTTTAACTCAAGACATGATGAGATTGTTTATAGAAGATGGACACACGAGACTCACACATGAACATTTACTCAAAGGAAAAGAACCCCCAAAATGTCAATATTGCAACAGAAAGCAAGCTGTTAAACATATTCTTGTGGAGTGCCCTATTTTTTATGTTATCAGACAACAATTTTTATCTGGAGAGACTTGAAATGAAATGTTTTTAAATGTGAATCTTTCTAAAATTGTACAATTTTTATCAAAAGTAAACCTTAAACTGTGTTAGGTTATCTGATTATTATTATTATATATATGTATTTTTAGCTTGCATATTTATTGCTGTTGATTACTTTTAATTGTTAGAATATTTTTGTAATTAAAGAAAAGTGTTAATGTGGAAAGCTTGATCTGTTTTTTTTTCATGACATGAGAAGCTGATATGGCAATAAACTCAAAATTTTCTCTCTTCTCCCACCCTCTTGTTTTCTGCAGCTCATCCCACCCTTCAAGCCGCAAGTGACCTCAGAGACAGACACACGCTACTTTGATGATGAGTTCACTGCACAGACCATTACTGTCACACCACCTGACCAATGTGAGTACCTCGGTCCTTCCTGGTGTCGCTGTATTTGTGATGCACCGGTATTAGAGTCTGCATTCACTTGAAATGGATCTTGCATTTTTGACAGTCCTGTGCTGAAGTGTTACTTTGCAGATAATAATAATAGTCATTATAACCAGTACTCTGACATCAGAGAATATAAGCGCATATTCAATTTGATGGATTGAACAGGACATAACTCTTTTACTTGGCCAACCAAAAAGGACTTTAATATTATGGCAGATAATATTATGGCGAGTGCTCGTTTAATAAACATTATTTAATTAATTACTCAACCTCATGTTGTTTCAAACCCCTGAGACATTTGTTCGTCATCGGAATACAAATGAATAAATATTAAAGTCTGACAGCTCCCTCATCCTCCAAAGACGGCAAGGTTCTCTACCTCGTTCAAAGTTCAGAAAGATATCAAATAACATCTTCAAAACACACCATATGCCTTCAGTGGTTTAATTATAATGCTTTATTTTGGCAAAAACATAACTTTACTTTATATATGTCTTTCAAGACAGCATATTCAGTGCTGTGCAAAAGCCTTTTGCCTACTGCCCAGCTTGTAAAAGTGTAAATGAAAGTGAGGCGCGGACAATCGCGGGTGGTCTAGTAGCCTAACTATACATTTTAAGGCCATATTAACAAAATAAGATCATATTTTTAGGGTGATGACTAGGCCCACACGGAATCTGCACTCGTAGAAATCCACAGATTTCCGCAGATTTTGAGCTCATCACCTCTGACTACATTTAAATGGGCATCTGTAATCCAATTATTTGCCTTTATCTAATTAAGACAGTAGTATGATTAAGGCATTTACATTAGTTGCTTTTTAAATGTTTCTTTTATGATCCCGTTTTACATGTTATATCGCATAATTAGATTAACGTCATTGCGTCACTGCGATATCCGCATTTCCTCCGGAGTTTTAGGTGTTTCGTTATTAATTTGTTGACTTTAACTGCGTTTTTTCACTTTCATTCGGGCATGCCCCTCATGACAAACAAGATATTGGATGCAACTATGAACTGCTGGAAGAGTTGTTTTAATGGAAATTCATACCACATGCTTAATGGAACAGAAAAAACCTCCGCATTTCACGATGCAAGTGTCTGTGGTCTGCACTGACTCGGTGCGCGTGTGTGCGTGCATGTGTGCGCGCGCGCGCGTGTGTGTGTGGACTACCCTTTCGCAAAACGCTACAAAAAGCCCTACATGACAGTAATAGTTCGATTAAGGTGTTTACATGCCTGTACTTCAGTAATGCGACTAAAATCGGCATACTCCACATGTCTTAATTTGATTTCTCTTTAGTTCATTATAACCTTAATCTGATTAAATTAATCAAAAATCACTGTTTACATGGTCGACTCTTAATCAGAGTATTGTCTTAATTGCATTAAAATCAAACTATTGGTGTCCATGTAAGGTACGGGTCACCTTTATCAGGCTTGCATTTTTCACTACAAAGGGTACCTTTTTGGTGGGCGTGGTGTACGACAGAGTTTTAGTCGACTTCATTCTTGCTTAAATAAATGTCAACAGTAAAGCTGTACGGGTCGTTCAGAAATCATACGAGAAGCACTTCTCACAAAACATGCTTTAAACATATTAATACTTGTTTATAAATGTTTATTACTAACTCTTCTATAAACATGATTTGATTATAAATGCAGATCAATGACAGTGCGAAATAGCCTACTGTAACGTCTGCAATTATATAAAATAAATGAACATACATGAACACATACAGACCCTTACAGTCTCCGATATGTTACCAATTACAGAAAAAACTACACACAGCATAGATTTAGTCTTTATTTTAGTTTAAAAACAACACGCAATATAGCCCAGTCAGAACAAACCTCTCATCTGTGTCTTTAATCTTCACCAGCACATGTAGCCTCTGTTAGAGAGTAATTCCGTCATTCCGAGTTCATAATAGTCCAAAAGGCGATGATAAACATGGCAGTTTGTTCATGATTTAGGTTGCTGATTTAGGTTGCTGAAACAATTCGCTCCTGTGTTTTGTCAGGCTTCTCTTTTTTTCCGCGCTTCACTCTCGCGTTAGTCCTTTTCATTTCTGAATGGATCAGATGTCGAAGACACTTTAATAATCACACACACGTTATTATCATCAGCTCAAGAAGTTCGCTATATATCAAAGATAGATGCGATCGCGAGCTCCCTGGGGAAAACAAAAACCACTCTCACTTTTAGACGGCCTTGTAAAGCAACAACAGGACACGGCAGATTTTGATCTTCTTTGCTTTGTGGCTGTACATCAAGACAACAACAAAATTTGTTTAAGCTCAGGTCATCCATGGCTCGTTATTATATACATATAGATGTCTCGGCTGTGTAATAAAAAACATGGTGGTCCCTTTGTTTTCATTCTGACATTGCTCCATAACCAATCAGCGTTCAGCTGCGCGTGTTGCTCCGCCTTTTGGTACCCTTTCTCATCTTTGGTACCCTTCCGAAAGGGTGCCAAAAAAGTGGTACGGTTCGATACGCCTTTTGACAGTGGAAACGGCCAAAAAGCGTACCGAACCGTACCACTCAGTGGAAACGAGGTTTTATATGAGAAGGGTCAGAATGAATGCTAATAGTTACAGAATTCTGTTAGCGTCAGTGTTAAGGATGAACTAAGAACATTTAAATTTGAGCTACTTTGGTTTTACATTGTTCTCTGTCTCCATTGCTCGCAGATGACAGTCTTGACGCGGAGGACCCAGATACACGCACACACTTCTCCCAGTTCTCCTACTCAGCCAGCGTGCGGGAGTGAACAGCCCCCATCCCCCACCCTCCTCCCCAACTCTCTCACCCTTACCAGCAAGCCGGACGCCCCTCACATACACAAACTCATACAAGGACACGTGCACCAGCAACCCAAGCCCTCCAGGAACGGGTTCTAGGCGGAACTACGGCACCTGTGAACCATCCACCAACAGACAGGGTGGTACCCTCTGCTCTCAGTCCTGGTTTTCGATTGGCTCTTCATCCAGCCAGTCACTAGCCTGACACTACACACTGCTACGCAATCCAGCAATCACTGAATAAAGCTCAACCAATCAGGTACCATCGAGAAACACAGCTCAGCACCAGCAGGTTTCAGGACACACACATACATATACGCTCGCACTCAAAACACTGGACTCTTGCAAACACACAAATATCAAACACACTCTAAAATATCTTGTGGGAACAAGGTAATGCAACCAATTTGGACACTTCTCCCGCTGATTGTTACAGTCTCAAAGCCATATTCTGCAAATGTACAAGTGCTCTTTCTGGAACTAGCTGTTACCAATAGTGTTTTTACAGCCCAAGGACCGACGATTGGGTAACACAGAAAGAAATAGTGCTGTTTTTCTGCCTGGGTAGTGTACTGAATGCTGTGTGTGTGTGGATGAATGCGTGTTTTCAGTCTACATCTTAAACTGTGTGTCTTTTTGTGTTTCGATTTTTGTACATGGGCATAAAGTTAAAGGAGTAGAACAGGGGTGGGATTGTTTGGGGTTCGGGAGGCTCACACACTATAGATGTGAAAATGTTTGTGCTTTAAAGGGAAGAGAGAGAGAGAGAGAGAGAGAGAGAGAGAGAGAGAGGGAGGAAGGAAGACAGCACTAGCGTGTTAGCAGGGAGATTGTGATTTCCTCCCCAGCCGAGAGCCTTGGAGAAGCGTTGTCCAGTTTTCATCTGGAGACTTCCAAGGTTAGTGTATCATAGAAACGATCATGTTTTCATTCTCTTTTTTTTGCAGGCATTGATGTTGAAATTTATAGACTAAAGTACACGAAACGAGAGCAAAGTAATTGAGGATCTGAATGTCATGTTATTTAACTGCGTCTGACTGGTTTTAAGTAGCGGACAGTGGAAACGCGTATCTACACCATTGTTGTCGCAGCCTTGACACTTTTTCATTTCTCCTTTTTTTATTTTATTAGTGTAGTCAAGAATAATGGTTAGGATGTTTGAGAGGAAATGTTCAAGTTCATCTCCAGATTTGTAACGTAGGCGTGCTTGTTTACACTGAACAAGCCGCTTAGATGTGTGAGGTGTTGTTTCTTCTTTTGCCTTTTTAAAGATGCTTCATGTAAGGAACGTAATTTTTTTCTTTTGTTCGTTCGTTTGTTTGTTTTATTCATTATTTTATTTGGATCATTCTTTTTGTTCATTCACCCACTCCCTGAAATTAAATTGTCTTGATAAAAAATATATATAAAATATATATTACAATAGCTTTTTTTGTTTGTTTGTTTGGTCCATTTTTCCATCCGTTTGAGTGTGTTTTATTTGAGCATGTGTGGGTGTGTAATATGGTGGTAACAGTATATATTTACAACAGTTGGGATATGAAATAAGTGCTTGTTAACAATATATATATATATATATATATATATATATATGATATACATACACACACATACACACACGTTACCATTCCTCCTCCATAAACGTACTCATACAGGAAGGTCCTTCCTGGTTCCAACTGTAGGACCGAAATGAAGTGCTTCTACGGGTCTTAAAACACACCATGCCCAAAACATGCTGTCTATACAGGCAACTCGCTAGGTTTTAAAACAGCCCTTATTGCCTTGACTGAGAGAGACCGCTAGATGGTGCCATTTGCCCTTATCATTAAACCATACATTCTGATATGAATAACATTTGCGCACTGTAGTTCACTATTAATGATGCTCAACTTTAGTTTTTGGCTGGAGCCATGAAGGGTTGAAGATCTAAAGGGGTCTGCTGTAATAATTTCATCCATTTTCTTGTGTGTGTATATACCTACCTGTAGGACAAATCAGCTTTTGAAGTGGAATTATTTTGCAACTTTAACCATCGACTGTTCTGTTCTGAATGTGATGAACAATCACGAATGTCATCATCGATGCTCGGTTTGCTTTTTAGCGCTGGGGATGCAAACGTTGGGGGAAAACTTGAAATATTTCAGCAAACTTTCTAATTTTGTTTTGCTACAGAGTTCTATGGGTTATGCTTTGCTATTAGGACATTCATGCAAGTAAATTCTTTTACCAAAAAAAATCTGTCTGCCTTTTACTAACCCAGAAGTGTGTGAAATTAACTTGGTGGACAGGAAGTGTGTGTGTTCCCCCCCACCCCCCAAAAGAGTTCTTCTGAGGTTTGCAAGGGTGTAAGTTCTCCACTGAGTCACATTCAGACATTTTTTTATGTGTGAATTTATGCTTCAAACATGTAATTGCTCATAAGTATTTCTTTGAAAATTTGCACATAAATTATGCCTATAAAATATTAGAAAACCTTAAACAGCTTGATTGTTTCACGATCTACTTCAGTGGATAATTTAGACAAATAATGACATTTGCAAACCTTCCAAAAGCCAATACATTAAAAATAAAGGGATCCTAATAATATTTGTAGTTATAGTTTTATAAACTGGTAAAAACCATTAGATCACCTTAAAGATTTGTAAACCTGCTGCCTTAAAAGCAATAAGTTGACTTAAAGGAGGTAAACTCATTCCAACTTGGAACTGTTAAGTTGATTTATTTTTTTATCATTATATGCAGATAATTTACTCAATTCTAAGGCAACATGTTCTCTCACTTTTTAAGTAATTGCTTTAAAAGCAGATGAATTTCTCGTGTTTTTAAAGTCAATCACTAAGTTTTAGGAACAACAAATACTAACTTGACTTCTAGTTGATCGTTTGGTATCAGAAGTGGCTTATATGCCTCTAGATTACGCTTATTTTACCAAAATAAAATATGATCATGCCTTGATTTTTAATTATTTGCTTAGACAAAAGTGTTGTCACTTAACAGAAATAATGTACAGTATAGAAAGTCATGGTGCAGTGGAAACAGAATTAATATTGTGTATGACTCCCATGAGCTTGGAGGACTGCATCCGTACATCTCTGCAATGACAACAACTTATTAATAAAGCCATCTGGAATCGCAAAGAAAGCGTTCTTGCAGGACTTTCAGAGTTCATCAAGATTCTTTGGATTCATCTTCAATGCCTCCTCCATCTTACCCCAGACATGCATAATAATGTTCATGTCTGGTGACTGGACTGGCCAATCCCGAAGCACCTTGACCTTCTTTTCTTTCAGGAACTTTGATGTGGAGGCTGAAGTATGAGGAGTGCTATCCTGATGAAGAATTTGCCCTCTCCTGCTGTTTGTAATGGGCAGCACAAATGTCTTGATATCTCAGGCTGTTTATGTTGCCACCCCCATACTGAATGTAACCCCAAACCATGATTTTTCCTTTGCCAAACTTGACTGATTTCTGCGAGAATCTTCGGTCCATGCTGGTTCCAATAGGTCTTCTGCAGTATTTGTGATGATTGGGATGCAGTTCAACTGATGCTTCATCTGAAGTCAAGTTATTATTTGTTGTAGTTATTATTTGTCAGGTAGTGTGTGTGTGTTTTATAAAGGGCATTTATTTTTATATGTATATATATCTAATAATCCAATAATTATATAAATAAGTAGGCTAAATGTCAACTGTAGGAAACATCTGGTGGTGGGTGTGCTAATAAAAAGCAGAGATAGAACAGTGGATCTTTTTGTCTCTGGATCTTGTCTTGAAGGCCATCCCTATGCACTCAGAAATGTGTTTTTTTGCCTCAATCTATTATTAATGGTTTCTACCCATTAAAATAAAATTAAAATAATAAAATCCATGTTTTTTTTGTTAGGTACAGATAAAACATAGCCAGCTTTAAACTACTCAGATATTTAAATCTATTCATAATGTAAACTACTAAATTATATTATTTTGATTTGATTAATAATGAGAGTAACAGCCCAAGCAAACGTGTACAATCTATTTGAGCAATTTATGTTCAAACTTTTAAAACTCCTTGAACACACTGCAGAGGCTTGCATGACAATATAGCAAAGCCATCGGCATGGAGGGGGCGGAGCTTAGTGAAGGGTCAATTAGGAAGCTTTATTAGTGCCACTTGTGTTAATTAGCTAACTCTACATGTCAGTGTACAGCTGCAGGTCCAGCGCATGCAGGTAGCTGCAGTGTCCAGGTGAATCATGGCTCTGACTGGGTTTTGTGATTCCAGGCAACTGTTGGACCGACATATGGTGAGAATCCCTGTCAGATTTCAGTGTGAACCAAATAATGTTGCTGTTCAAGGCTTTTTGTTTTTTAAAATAAACTTAAAATAAACTTCGTTATGTTTAGCTCAGGTTAGCCCACAATATTCAGATTTCTTAAAGGCCAAACAAGGCACAGTTGGTTTACTACTGGAGCTTTAGTGCACTTTTAGAGTGATTTGAATAAAATTAAGTTGTGCTTTACATTGCTTGAGAGAAACAGTTGTTCTGCTCTTTATTTTAAATGATTACTTTGAAATGGTCTTAAAGTTCCATTAGGACTTCAAATGACTGCAGGTTCAGTAATTTATTGAGCAAAGTGTGTTAGTCTTTGTTTAGTGTTATCCACAGATGTTGCTTTGCTTCTAACAGAAAGCTACACATGCCAGAAGGTGTCAATGCTCATTCTTTTCTTGGGTTTTGACAAAAAAAAAACTGACCGCATTTGTTTGGATCTCTTGCATTTAAAAAAAAAATGCTGAGTTTCACAATCAATTGGTCTTGCTTGAGATGGCATGAAGAACTTTTTTTTTTTTTTTTTAATACAAATTTAAGTGGATTTAAAACCAAATACTATGTTTCCCCTAAAAAAAAACCTAAAGAGTTGCTGTTTCAGTTAATTTTAAATGAGTACATCTGGTGGTGGGTGTGCACACAAACTGTTTTGCTGATGGTTCAAGCTTCAAACAGCAAAACAAATGAGGACAAATCCAACTCCTGGGTTGAAAATTTAACCCAGCATTTAGATGTGCATGTTTACCCACATTTGCTTTGACTATTATTTTAGAACATTTATATAGATTAAAAGACTTCTATTTTTGACCTGTCAGTGTTTGACTAAACTACACTGTGAAGTTGGGTTCCACACGATTCCTTCATGTTGTCCATATTCAAATCGATTAATTAAACTTGACTGTTTTTTGTTTGTAAGCGTATTTGACTAAGCGGATTGACCATTAAAATTGTGATTCTTGTTTTAAATAAGTAGTTTGAACAAGCAGCAAAAGGCATTTTATGAGTGTATGGAGTAAATGAGACTTTTGTGCTTGAAGACTGAGGACAGACAAGTGCCGCTGCGGACGTGGGCAAACTCCTGTGTTCTGAGGGAGCGCAGGGTGTTTCCTGAAGGAGAGGAGGTTGGTTCAGGACAGCACTACAAACCTGCTCAGGAGAGTCGATGGGTAAATGCAGCTTTTTAGTTTCAATACTCTTAAAAATGAATGTTTTAAAATGTTTGGCTGCATCTTTAGTACAATTACATTGCAAACTATTTTTGGTGGGGGAAAAAATAATTTTAAAAGAGGTGTGAAAGGATTCTTGGAAATCTCAATGTGTTTTTCAAACCATCCTTTCCATAGATTGTATGCCATTTATGAGCTTCTCTGAATGTAATTGTTAGAGAAGCCCTTGTTCAAGGGATTATCATTTCTGGATCACATTTCTTTCTCAAGGTACAAAGGCTTCCCATTTCTGCAGAGGACGGGATCATAATGGACTATGCTCCCCAGGGTGAACCAACATCTTCAGGTGACTTTATGGCTTTTGTTAGTGTGCTTTTAACAGTAGAGGTTCATGATTTGAAGTCATAATTTGAAGTGGATCAAGAATTAAATGTAGTTTTAAGGAAAAATTTGTTGGAAGGTTTTGGTCCGTTTCAATTGTTGACTACTGTATATTTCCTCAATTTAATTAGCCACATTTAGCCTAATTTGCTGCTGCATGATGTAATGCAGCTAATGGTGTGAATGTTTGTCTACTGATGTGAATTTCATCTAGAAACTGCCAATCTGGTAAGTTTTGACCAAAGGTATTCAACCCAGGGATTAGCCATTCTTGCAAATGCAGTGACTCCAGGTTAATATGCAAATTTAATTTGTCTTTCATAGAACACTTTTTCATTACTTAAACTATAACAATTTAAATTTCATGGCGTAATTCACCCAAAAATGTGAGCTGTCACTATTT
>CAIGQZ010032997.1:11935017-11963700 GCA_903798205.1 Danio tinwini
ACTATAGTTTAATGGGTTCAATTAACCCCTTTTTTATTTAATATATTTTCAGTAGAAGAAACTAATAAAGGTTTAAAACCACATGAGGGAGAATAAATTAGGTAATTTAATGTTTTAGGTGAACTATTGCTTTAAGTTACAGCAAATTTGATTACCCAAGGCAACAACTGAACTATTTTTAGTTAAATTAGGTTGAAGGGTTTTTTTGCTTTGTGTTACCAAGTAAAACTCTTCCACAATACTCAGGAGATGCCATAATCTGCATCCCAAATATAGCTTTTGTCCCTCATTTAAGTCTTGTGCACTGTTCAAATGTACTACCCTTAAGTTGGGGATGAAAACATCCACTAAACTGCTGTAAAACTGCATCAGTTTTTTATTTTTATTTAAATCTGTTAATCAACCTCCAGTCCTGATTAAAACTACTAAATTGTTTAGAAAATTACAGGATTTAACTTTTTAATTGGCATTCACAAATGATGTTACTGATTTGCTGAAAACACACAATGATTTTTAATATGAAATAACCGTGGACTGGATTTTTATTTCTTTTACCTTTTTTTTTTTTTTTAATCACGGTTTTGGACATGTGAAAGATTTGTAACATGGGATTTGATGCATTGTTAGATTATTATTATTTTTTTATTTACTGTTGGTTTTTTTCTCTCTCCCTAATTTACTGTTGCTTGCCGTTTTTGCTCCATTGACTTCCGTTAAAACCACACTTGATGCATAAATACAGTTTTTGCTTACTCCATGTAGTTCTGAGAGCTTTGAGCGCAAGGGTCACTCTCTCAGACGCGCATACACACACTTTAATTTGTGTTATACCCTATATAAAATGCAGAAACTACGGGGTTTTTTTTTTTTTTTTTTTTTTGCACAGGCCAATCTAAATGGTTAATGGTGCCAACTTATGATCAACAGCAAGTTATAATGGAAATCAATGGGGCAAAAACAGCCACCAACAGTAAATTAGGGAGAATTGAAAATCAAAGGCAGTGTTTCACATGTCCAAGACTGATTTAAAAAAAAAAAAAAAATCCAATTCACAGTTCCTTTTTATATTAAAAATGTGTCATTGTGTTTCACTAAATCAGTGACATTTATGAATTTGGCAATTAAGAGTTAAAATCCTGTAATTCTCTAAGCAATTTAGTAGTTTTGGTTGGTTAACTTTAAAACATCAGGATGGATGTTGATTTTTAACACTAATCCACAAAGTTGACATATATTAATTGGATACATTTTACTGCAGTTTAATTTAGTGGATGTTTTCATCCCTAACATGACAAGGGGTTAAATGTTGACCAGAGTTTTTTGTTTTTGTTTTTCTCCTTCTACCTAATTTTAAAGTATTTTCTTTAAATAAGATTTGTGAACATAATCATTCTGCTAGCTGAAACACAGAAAAAGTTAGTCTAAATTAAGACTCAATCACCCCAGAGTGGATGAAAACCTCTCCAACTGTACATGAGGGTTAAGGATAAAACTTTCCTAATCACAAGTTGATGAATTTTATAAATTGCTCTTTCTAGTGTATAATGTGTACACTTATCAGTCCGTGTTCTGCAACTACGCTAGATGTCTATGAAGAGGAGGCCTTGCAGAAGTATCTAAACAGGTTGCCAGGTCCACTCAGTTTTCAAGAGCTGATACCTGGACTTCTGCGCAGAGAGGTGGAAGTAGCCATCAGTAAACTTGGCCTTCTCTTCGATAAGACCTATGCATGGGACATCTTTTCAGACATGATGGTGAGGATGAGATGATCGTTCTGATGATTCGCCTGTCATCCATCACTGTGCTCATGTATATGCGTTTCCCCTGGTTCTAGAGAAGCCAGCTACTATGTACTCTCCCAAACGCTGACCTGCCCAAGCCTTTCACTGACACCACAAGAGCCATTTTGGTGGACTGGCTCATTCAAGTCCATGTAAGTGCAGATTTGTAAGCTTAAGTTGTTGTAATAGAGTAAGAGTTAGCGAAGTAATACTTTCTAGATAAAGTGGGCTGTCTAACTAAAGACTGATGCTTGTTTTCACCTTAGGAAGTGTTTCAGTTCTCGGAGGAAACTCTTTATCTGGCAGTGCACTTGTTGAATCGAGCGCTCCGGCTCATCAAAGTGTCCATCTCTGGCCTGCAGTTGTTGGGTGTGGTTTGCCTCTTTCTGGCTGCTAAAAGAGAGGAATGTCTTTTACCCGAGGTACATTGGTGGTCAAACACAGGTTTAATGCAAACCGGTATTGAGCATCTCAAAATGCCAGTGTTTGACAGGTGTCCGAGCTCTGCTATTTGATGGAGAACGCCTACAGTAAGAAACAGCTGCTGCGGATGGAGAGGAGAGTTTTAATTGGCCTCAAGTTTGACCTCTATCATTGTCCACCACTTCATTTTCTTCTCATCTCCGCCTCCATCGCGCGCTGCAGCGACAAGGTCAGTTACTCCAATTAAAAATGAAAAAGCAGTTAGTGAAACTGGACAAGATGAAATTGTACATGTTTGGCTTTACCATTTACACTGACAACTATGTAGGAGTAGTTAAAGTATGGTAGCCAAACAGCACTGTATTACTTGAATAATATTTAATAATAATGGCATTTTTTTCTCTTCTCTGGAATATTATTTTTTTTATATATATATATATTTATATTTATTTATTTGCTTGCTTGCCTCAGTCCTTTTTTTTTATTTGTATTTATTATTTTTTTATTCTATATATCATATGTTTTTAGGTGGTCTGGATGGCACGATATTTGTTGGAGCTGTCACTTCTTGAGGGTCGGTGTGTGGTGTATCTGCCTGCTCAGCTGGCTGGTGCTGCCCTCCGTCTGGCCCGCAAGATTTTCCAGGAAGCTGCTGCTCCTGAGGCAGAAATGGCCTGGTGCATTGCCTCTAGTATCCACATAGGAAGGTCAGTAAAAGCGGCCATTGAGATTCATTCATGTATACCCTAATGGCACATGCTACCTAATTAAGAGTTCTGATCAAAACCAGATTTTTTTTTTATTAATTTCCATAATATTGAATTTAGGATTTTTTTTTTTTTATATAAACTTATGATTACCCCACCCAATTATTAGCATCCACACATGCATGATGGCTTTTTTTCCCCTCCCTTTGTTAATTATAAGCGTTTTGTGGTTCAATTTTATATACTCTAATTTAAATGTCTAGAAATTGCACTGAAGAGATCAACCATATCATTCCACTGTACTATTTTATGGCCTTATGAAATCATGGTAAATGGGCTTTTTAATGGTTTTTTTTTTTAGAAATTAAAAAGCATGTCCAATTGGTTTGAAACTAATTTTACTCGCCCGCCGTTCTTCTATTTAATGCAAATATTTTGAAGAATGCTGGTTAGTACCAATTGACTTCTGTATCTTTCCCCATTTTATTCCTTAAGTTGTAAAATATATTTTTAGAAAATGTATTTAAAAAAAATAATAATTATTTTATATTGATTTATTTCTATCTCTTTCGAACATGCACCTACAGCACCATTCATGTCTTGTGACAATTGAGTTTTTATTTATATTTGATCCACTAAGACAAGAATGGGTGGTATTGAATAGTTAAGACCACATTAAAGAGGTTTTGATGCACTTCAAATGTTGGCTACTGTTTTTAAAACTACATTTTATGAGCTTAACTACACCTTGTATTCGAGTTTGGGAACAATGCAGTGCTTTTTAAGAGGTAGTGTTTTATCAGTTATTAAAGTCATATGGTATCCACCCTCACCAACTACCTCATCTTGACATAAAAAAACAACAACAAAAAAAAAAACATGTATTTTGAATGGCTTAAGTTATCCGTCTTTCCTTCATGTGTCCGTCACAGTGAAGCAGTTCTCCTCAGTATAATGCAGATCATGGCCATAGCAGCAGCGAGAGCACAAACTCGTGAGACCCGGGCCACATTTATCAAGTTCTCCACCGCACAAACTCTCCATGTCAGCATGCACCCTGCCCTGAAGGCAGCCCCTGGCCTACTGGGACTATCGTGCCCTCAGACATGATGCTCTATCAACACCAAAGAGGCCTGGATGTGTTCAGGATGGCTGCACAAGTGCTGCTGCTCTGGGGAATGGAGGAGGAAAAAAAAAGCAGAATATGGCCAGATGCAAGTTGTTTCACTGGATATCAGTCAACATCTTCATGCCTTCACTGGAGAGCTGCTTGCACTTTGTGGACTGAATTGTTTTCTGTAATGTTTTATGGTAATCTTAGGTCACTTTATTGTATTATAAAAGGATTAAAAAAAATGTTTTTGTAGCTTTTAAGTGTTTATCAACGCTATGGTGTAAACTTTATATGCTTGAATAGGTGTTAGTGTCTTATAAAATGATGAAGCACTTTGAAACGTTTATGGTTTTAAGTGTTTTTGAATGTTTATGTATTCCAAGTCTGTTTTAAGATTGTGAAGAGAAATAAATTAAATCTGCTTTGTGAAAACTGGTTCTACTACTCTGGTGTTTCTCATGTGTCAATAAGTAAATGTAATCTTTTTTTTTTTTTTCCCTCTCTCTCTTTTTAAGAATCGCGTGTACGTCCATTGCACTCCCCTTCTCACATGACACTCTCAGCAAGAGCCTCGTGCAGGGTTGCCAGATCTTCAAGCTAAATAAAATGCTTAAGGACGTTGGTTTTAAGTCTATTGATCTAAAATTGAGCTGCGTATGTTAAGGTTGAGATCAAAAGCATTTGGGAGAAAAAAAATTGTCCGTATTCTAGGTGTGTATGGCAGTCAAGAAAATCCATATACAAAAACGTAGTGTATAAACGTTACATTGACAATTCAATACAAACCATTACATTTTACGATGTTAAACGGTTGTTTTCTTAATTTTTTTGTATTATATATTACTAATAGTAGGCTCAAATTATGTTGTACAGCTCCTCAGGTTTACAATAGCGATTTTGAAAAGGAAAAATAGTGGCGTAGATTTAAATAATCTGTTCTTGACCCCTTCTATTGTTGTGTAAGTAAATCATTTACGTCTAATCGCTTAATTCTGTATTGGGTGGGAAATGCTAAACCTGTAACCCCTTACCGTAATAGTAGCCCATGTACACAGAGAAGAACCGCGGACTTGGCAACTCTCTCTTCTTTTTTTCCGTTTTATGACGTCAACTGAACCGAGAGAAATTTTTCAACGGGCGCTGTTGGCTGTTCACAGTAACCGACATGTGCGCGCGGCTTCACCGCTCTCGTCCTCACATGTCCGCGCACACACGCAGCACTGATTGGCCGAGCGGAGCGCGCTGCGTCATCCCGCCGTGCGAAAACCACGTGGCGCTGTAGTAGAACAGCTGAGCGCCGGAGCTCGGGCACATTTGAGAGGCGCGTGTGAAGCGCAAGATGATTTCACGCAGACACATTTCCAAGGAGTTTGGTCTTTTGGTGTGTGTATGCGCTGTTTCAATGACTGCCTTTATATCTTCACACGTTGCAATCTCATCAAACTCGAACAAGGACTATAAAATACGGCGATGCTTTAAGGCACAGTTCACCTAAGACTGAATATTCTGTCTTCATTTAGGCTCAACCCTCACTTTAAATGTTTCAAATCTGTTTGATCTTTTGTTGAACACAAAATGAGTAATACATGCATATATAATAATAAAACACACACAAAATTTGTTTATATATATATATATATATATATATATATATATATATTAAACACATTTAAACTTAAAAGTATGAAATCACATAAAGGCTAATAAACATGGGTTTCAAGAACCACACAATAGCCTATATAGATCCAGGTTTGTTTGTTTTTTTTCTATCTATTGAATTCATTTTACACGCTAAAGTTTCATGTGAAAAATAAACAGCTAAATAAATAAATAAAGTGTAATTAATGAATAACATGTCTGCAGTCAGCTCTCTGTAGATGTTTGCTTTACAATAAACTTGTGCTGGTTTTTAAAAATACAAAATGTAATGTGGCGGTATAGTGAATGTGTATAATATTGTTATTGTAAGTGCTTTATAATACTGTGAATATAATACTACTTAATGCAATAGGCTGTCTTTTGTGGAGGCACTCAACGTGATGCTAACTTAGTCTGCTACTGAATGAATGAGCACATTACGTGATTTAGAGGCGAGCAGGAAAGCAGACCAATTAAAGGTACAGTTCACCCTAAAATTTAAATTCAAGATTTACACACCATTTACTTGTTTCACACCTTCATGACGGACTTTTTCACACAAAAGAAGATATTTTGAAAAGTGTTGCAAACCTGTTACAGCTTTCTTCAAAATATCTTTTGTGTTCAGCAGAAGAAAGAAACTCGTAAAGGTTTGTAACCACTTGATGGTGAGTAAATTTTCATTTTTGGGTGAACTATCCCTTTAAAATAAACAAACATCGGTGCCAACCACAAATTTGTGTGTTTCGGTACCAAGATTGCAAAACCTTTTACTCAAGTGGTTCTAAACCTTTATGAATGTCTGTGTTGAACACAAAACAAGATATTCTGAAGAATGTCAGGAAAAAACTGCCATCCAGCAGGAACAGAAAATAGTCAAATATTATTATCCCCAGCATTCATCAGCATCAAAACATCTTCCTTTGTGTTCAACAGAAAAATAAACTCAAACAG
The DNA here is from genome assembly GCA_903798205.1 of Danio tinwini. Taxonomy (NCBI): domain Eukaryota; kingdom Metazoa; phylum Chordata; class Actinopteri; order Cypriniformes; family Danionidae; genus Danio; species Danio tinwini. The sequence continues at coordinate 11,941,635 of CAIGQZ010032997.1, forward strand.
GTTCTGAACAAGTAGAGTAAATGATCACAGAATTTTCATTTTTGGGTGAACTATCCCTTTAAATTAAACAAACATGAATGCCAACCACAAATTTGTGTATTTCTGTACCAAGATTGGGAAATATGATTAGCTTTTGACTTTCTCACAACACGCATTACATAATTTTGTGGCAGTTCAAACACACTCGACCACACGTTTACGCTACCAAAGCAGTTCAACCAAACCCACTTTCAGCTACCTCTGGAGAAGCTCAAAACATTTTAGACTCCATTTATACGTTTAGCATTCACTTGTGATGGGATTGATAAAAGTCATCTTTAAACAATTTATAATGGGGCCTGAAATTACCTGTCCTTAAAGGGATAATTAACCCAAAAATGACAGTTTCCTCACCATTTACTCACTCTCAAATGGCTCTAAACCTTTATGAATGTCTTTGTTGAACACAACCAGATGCTCTCTAATGTTAGGGGAAACAACAACCATCCATAGTAGGGACAGAAAATACTATGGAAGTCAAAAATTATATTTTTCTCCAACATTCGTCAAAACATTTTATTTTGTGTTCAACAGAAACTCAAACATGTTCCGAACTAGTAAAGGTAGAAAAAATGATTACACAATTAAATTTTATGGGTGAACTATCCCTTTAAAAAATAATCCCTTGAAAAAAATAATAAAGCATCTCCCTATATTGCTAGTCACGCTTTTGTCCTGAAGCAATAAGATTAACTAGTCATATCCTTCCCGTTTTTGACACAACAGATAGGCAGTGGTCAGGATTACAAAATATCAAACACATGGACTGCCAAATCTAGTTACGCTAACGCGTGGTTTCGTCGCCACTCCTCCGTCTGGTTATGTTTCGTGTCCGTTGAGTTGCGTCCTGTCATACCGTCTCGTTCCTCCTCTCCACGTGCCTGCTCACAGGATTGGCCATGCCACTCGCTCCCCTACGTCACTCGTGCGTTGGGAGGGATTAGGCGGGATCCCTCTGCTTCTATTAGCTCAGCGATGTATCAATCACGCGAGTAGGCGGGACCCGTGTGGATGGGCGGGGCTTGAGGCAGGTGGAGTTGTCAATCGGCAGTTTTGAAGTACGGGGCTGGAGGAGGCTGAACGCTGGAGACAATCAGAAAAAAGTACAAGCAAAGGTGATGTGTTTCTGTCACGCTGGGTGGTCTTCATCCTTGTCAGCGAGATGACGGGAGGTGCAGACTGCCCCTGGACAGGTAGTTAGGAGTGTGTGTGTGTGTGTGCTCCCCTGGACGGAGAAGACCCGAAAATTTGCGCAGGACATCAACAAGGTAGGCAACGCTGATTTGGTACTTATATTTCAAAGGGATAGTTCACCTAAAAAAATCTGTCATCGTTCAATCCTCTTTCAAATTTGACTTTTTCTTTTATTCTGGAAACCTGTAACCATTGACTTCCATATTATTGACTTTAATGGTTACAGGCTTTCAGCATTCTTCAGAATATCTTCTTTTGTGTTCAACAGAACTCATATAAAGGTTTAAAACCACACGTGAATGGTGAGTTACTCTTCATTTTTGGGTGAACTATCTCTTAACTACCCTGCAAACAAATGCTGTCTTGTGCACTAATATTTTTAACTGCTGGCAATGATAAAGTGTTTGACTGACATGTTTCATAAGCTTCAGATTTATTTGCACCTGAAAATTGTCCAGGCAGGTCGCAATGGCACGTTACTTTGCCGCTGTTATGTAGTTTCAACAGGAGGAAGTGGAGACTGAGCCCGGCTGTTGTTGTAGTAGCCTATTACATAACAGTCCAGGAAAGGGAGGGCTATGAGCTTGCTCTGTGTGTGTGTTAGTTTGTCTAAATAAATAACCTTCCTTCTGGCAGGATAATTAATGCCACAGAATATTACAGGAACTATAAAAGATTAGTTTCAGATGTTTGCTGATTAGACTGCGTATTTTAGTTTACTGAATGGTTTAAATTAAACAAGGCATCAGTGTTTCATTCTTCTTTGGAGCTGCTATTACTATTTTATAACTGTTTTAGATTAATGCTAGTTTCATTTTCGCTATTTAGACGTGTAATTTAGGCTAGACACAAATATTTAAATATGTGAAGAACAGCTGACTGTGTTGGTTCTGAAGTTTCACTCTCAGTTCTGATTGATTTTCTATTCGGAGATGGGTCTTCATGTCAGAGCTGGTAACACAAAGGCTTGTCCGTGAATTCCTTTTCATTTTAGAGTAATGATTCTAGACCTTTAATTTATTATTATTTTTTTTAAAGTGACTTTGTTTAGCAAGTGTCTAAATCCCCCTAAACCATAGAAAAAGATACAAGGGACTTGGATATTTCTTTTAAAAATAAAACAGATAGCATTATGGCAGAAATATAATTGTTAAATAAATGAAAATGCTAATTTCCTAATGCTTGCAAAACGGGTCAGTTTTGACCCATAAGAGATGCTTTAAGTTGCTTCTTTTCACCCAGATTTTTAGTATAGTTATTTATTTTAGACATTATCATTAAATATTTCTTATTAGGTCTTTTTTTTTTTACTAGGGTATGAATGGAACATCTGTAGTTGTTAAAAATACCTTTTTTGTACAGGGATCCATGAAGTAGTGCTAAAATAATAACTTTAATAGATTATATTTATTTAGCCTTTTTTCTTGTCTCACAAACTTTTTAAACAGAATTTTTGTTGATGTATTACTATTGGCAAAAAGAAAACTACAAACTTTACTTTCCAAATAAAAAAAAGTGGTAAATGTAGTAACAACATGCTTACAAAACATGGTAACATTCAAATCGTTCACTTTTTTTCTTTTACTCTCACTTATTATTGGGAATACGAGGAAATGATACATTATGGTCCTAACATTTTTAATATTTATGAAAATATGGTCTTTTCTAGGGTGGCACGGTGGCACAGTGGTTAGCAGGCCTGGATTAAGAATTCAAAGGCCCTTGGGCACATTGTCTTGTTGAGCCCCCTACCCTGCTGCACCCTTATAGTTGAATTAAAAAATAAGAATAATGTTATATTTTTTATAACAATGTATTGCCCGCATTTTTTAAATAAATGGTATACAGTACATATATTTATAGTCTACAGAGATTTTACTTATTTAAAAAAAAATTAAAGCACACTTTGATAAAAAAAATCCTAATAAAATTAGTGGAAATTAATGTTTTTTAGTATTCAAGTTCACTGAAGCAGTACTAAAATATATATTTTAAAGGGTATTCTTTGTAAATACAAATTAATTATATTAAGATGTCATTAACTTCTAACACCAGGTGGAAAATAACTGCTTATAGATTTTTTTTAATAACTATTTAGATGCCGTTTATACACATGAAATAAGCTAAACCTTATTAAATACTCATGAGCCACTTGTGATTTTATATCACATTTTCATTATTTTCATTTTTAAACAAAAATATTTCCTTTCTATAAAAAAATAAATGTACTTCCAATCTGATATGTAATGGGGAAAAAAGAAGAATGAGTTCATCAGACGCTGGATTCGAACCGGTTGATGATCGATCGCATCAAAACATGTTACCATGCTCTTTACGAGCTACGCCACTCACGCTGCTGTCAATTGCGCTCTTTAGTTATGTTGTCTCTGTCAATCAAACAGTGATGGACGGAAATCGCTTAAATAGGTTATTTCCGACGAGATGCGATATTTGCACTTAGCATAAACAGACACCAAAATCTGCATTTTCCCTCCCTCGCAGGGGCCCCAAGTGCGCACGGGCCCCTTGGCTTGTGCCTATAATCCCCATTGGTTAATCCGGCCCTGGTGGTTAGCGCAATCGCCTCACAACAAGAAAGTCACTGGTGGTTCAAACCCCGGCTGGGCCAGTTGGCATTTCTGTGTGGAGTTTGCATGTTCTCCCCGTGTTGGTGTGGGGTTCCTCCGGGTGCTCCGGTTTCCCCCACAGTACAAAGACATGTGGTATAGGTGAATTAAATAAACGAAACTGGCTGTAGTGTATGTGTGTGAATGTGAGAGTGTACGGGTGTTTCCCAGTATTGGGTTGCAGCTGGAAGGGCATTAGCTGTGTAAAACATATGCTGGATAAGTTGGCGGTTCATTCCGCTGTGGTCTTATTCTAAATTGTTTAATATTTATAATAGTGTATTTTTCACAATTCTTCACAATTTAAAAATGCTATGTATATTTTTTATGCATTATGGAAATTAAAGCAGTTATAGGGGCATGCACAACACCACCAGAGTCGTTGATTAACACTATATAAAATGTATTAAGTTAAAATACTTTTTATATTCAAAATTGAAATCTGTCAGAATCTGAATGAACCTTCAGAATGTGCAGTCACTGTATTCAGGGAATTGTCTGGTTGCCAGAAATACACCATGATGGCAAAACATTTTTTATACATTGATACCTATGAAAATGTATCTGCTTTTCTAATCCAATCAGAATGAAGTTGAAAGTATCAGTTCTTTGAATAAAGTGTCCTACAGAAAATCCCCAGAAAATATGAACACACATGAACGTTAATGTGCTGGAAAAAGCCATTTCACTACGATCACTGTCATATGCAGTTGAAGTCAGAATTATTAGCCCTCCTCAATTATTCTCCTCCCTGTATATTTTTTCCCATTTTCTGTTTAACGCACACATTTCTAAACATAATAGTTTTAATAACTAAATTCTAATAACTGATTTCTTTTATCTTTTCCACGCCGACAGTACATAATGTTTTACTAGATATTTTTCAAGATACTAGTATTCAGCTTAAAGTGACATTTAAAGGCTTAATTAGGTTAACTAGCCAAGTTAGGGCAATTAGGCAAATCATTGTCTAACAGTAGTTTGTTCTGTAGACAATCAAAAAAAAAGTGGACTAATAATATTGATCATAATTTTTTATTATTATTATTAAAACAGCTTTTATTCTAGCTTGAATAAAACAACTAAGACTTTCTCTAGAAGAAAAAATATTATAGGAAATGCCGTGAAATACTTGCCCAATCAAATGTAACTTGTAAAATGTTTGAAAAAGAAAAAAAATAAAAATAATTCACAGGGAGGGTGAATAATTTTGACCACCTATATATGGTCTGACAAATGGCACAGGTTAAACCTAATAAATGTTGTGCATCACCAGTGAGTTCAGTGTGTGTATATACTGTACATAACAAAGCTGTTCAATTACATTTCAATTAATCTTTATGTCTATAGTTCATTTTACGATGTAGATTGTGTGAAAGCAGCTTAAAATTAGTGGAAAAAAAGAAAAAGCTATAATAATTGTTGTGTAATAATCACTTTAGTAATTACTTCATGTAAAGTTTGACTAGTGACAGAATGTGTGCTTTATATATTGAATTTTAATATATTTCTTGTGAAATAAGTTCACTCTGAAAGCAGTTTACAGAACACAATATACCTAGATAGGTAAATAATTCTGTTTTAAATAATTAAGACTTGTGGAGCTGCGCATTGATGGGAGTTGCTCTTCAGTGTTTGGACTTTCGGTAGTAAAATTGAAACCACACTGAACTGAACTAAACTGAACTGAAAACTGGACTGACACTGTTTTAATGTACTAGAACGTCTATGTTAAGCTTCTTTGACACAATGTACACTGTAAAAGCACTATAGAAATAAAGATGAAATGAATTTAATTAATTTAAAAAATGTCCCTTAGGTAGATGTCCAATGTTCACATTTCCAATGTTCACCATTATTGGGCATTTTGGAAATAAACTCATGTTATCAGTGCTACTGATCAAACATGTTTGTATGCGATGACCTTGAGAACAAACTCCGCTTAGAAATGAATAAATAAATCATGCTTGAGGCCACTGTCTGCCCAGCTGTATCTCTTTTCCCTCAGGGCCCGTGATGCCCAAGGAACCGAGAGGTGATGCTCAAGGGTGTTTAGGGGGGAGGGAACGCACCTCCCGTCCAGCCAGTAAAAACGCTAAGGACAAAAGCAACAGTGCTGCCCTTTTGGCTTCAAGAGCCAGAGCACACACTGGACAGGAATCAACTGGACGTGGCTCCCGCTGCTCTGAGAAAGACTCTGGTTACTCGGGTGAGTATTGACAGAATTACTGTAACACTCACCTCTTTATATCTCCTTTCCACCAAGTGCTTTTCTACAAGTACGTAGTCACGTTTAAAAACACTAGTGTATAACAAAGAGCTGTACAAGACCAACATTAAGATTAAAGACAAGAACGAATACAACTGCAAACTGTAGGTCGAGACTGTACACAATTAAATAACCAACACATATATTAATCAAATGCCATGATTACTAATAAGTCTTCAACTGCAAATTAAATACTAAAATGGAAGGGTCTGATCTGATGTCCTAAGGTAGGCTGTTCCAAAGTCTAAGACCAGTTACTGAAAAAGCAAGCTGCCCTTTCTTTCAGCTTCAGGTGTGCGTGAGGAATGTACGGAAGTTGTTTGTCAGAGGATCTGAGAGTTCAGGGTGATTGTTGATATCATAGAATCTTGGTTTTTCGACTTCCAAAGACCCAGCTCTGAACCAGGAAAATTGGTTCTTAAATAGCCCATTTCCACTGAGAGGTGTGGTACGGGTCGGTATGCTGTTATACCGGTTTCCACTGTCAAAAAGTAACAAAAAGCAAACTGTACCGTACCACTTTTTAAGTACCCTTTCCAAAGGGTAACTAGCACAGCAAAAAGGTACCAAGAGGCAGAGCAAGACGCAAAGTTGAGTGCTATTGGTTTACAGAGAAGCGTCATTGGTGCCTACACAAGCCAGGAGAAGGAAAACAAAGGAAGCTCCATTTTTAAATACACAGCCAAGACATTACATCGTTATAATATATATACGTATAATAACGAGCCATGGTCGACCGGAGCTCAAACAAACCTTGATGAACAGCCACAAAGCCAAGAAAATAAACCTGTTGTCCTGTTGTTGTTTACGAGGCCGTCTAAGCGTGAGCAGTTTCACTTTCTCCAGAGAGCTTGCGATTGCTCGCCGCATGTCTATATTTGAAATAACTAACTTTTTGAGCTCATGATAATAACGTGCGCATGATTATTGAAGTGCTTCTGACATCCATTCAAAAACAGACAAACGCAAGTGAATCGTAAAAAAACAAAGGAAAAGCCGGAAAAAACAAAGGAGCAACCTAAAACAAAAACAAACTGCTATGTTTAACTTTTATCATCACCTTTTGGACTGTTGTGAACACTGAATGGCGGAATTACTTTACATGTTAACGTTACATGTGCTGGTGAAGCAGTAATGACGTCGACTGCAACTTTCACCATGCCCACCAAAAGGCTACCATTTAGCAGTGGAGACAAGCCTGATAAAGGTGACCCATACCTTTTCCACTCAGTGGAAACAGGCCAAAAGTATCACCAAAACATTACTGGGCTAGAAGCAGGGGTGGCTGTACCGGAATGGGACAGTGTGGCAGATGGGTTGGCAATTACCACCCCGTCCCACTCCAGTAGATCCTACCCTGCTTCTACCCCAGCACTGGTTACTTAGGCCCAGTTTACACTAATACATTTTAGTTTTAAAAGTTTTGCTACTGTTACGCCTTCCGTCCACACTACGCTGGAGTTTTCAAGCCTTACAAACTGAGCTTTTTGAAAACGCTGAAGAGGCCTTTTTCGTTTTAAAACGCTGCTGCTTCGTGTTAGTGTGGATGGAGGAAAATGGAGACATCTGAAAACAGAGGCGTGGCTGCAGACGTTCGCCTATCTGATTGGGTTTTTTCCCTCAATATTAAGTAGCCTACACACAGTTCAGTCTTGCATCCTCTCCTTGTAATTTCAGACTTTGCTATTTGAAATGTAAAACAAACTACTGAGGACACGTCGGGTAAATCTTCAAAGGGAAGAGTGTACTTTATAACACATCACCCTGGACACTTTGTTTCACTTCCTTAACAATTAAATGAAAACATGATATAAGGAACTGTCTATTTTCATTTTGATATTAGCAACTTAACAGACACCAACAATGTTGAGGCGTCGTGTAGCTGCATATTTATATGACTGTCATATGCATATTTATAGCAAAATGGAGCCTATAACTGCCTTTTTTATTTTCATTGAAAATATGAAACATACCCTCTCTTTTGCTGAATATCAGTTTTAATAATCAATAATGGACATTATAAAAGTATAATGTACAATACAGTTATACAATATAGCAAAAAAAGGCAAGCAATCAGTCAAATGTGCAGAATCAGTGTACAAGGTTACATTAATTAATATATTAACCCTATCTTTGCGCTCAGCCAAAACACATTACCTGAGAACAATAATATATTCAAAAGACCAAAGTCTTGAGAATATGTCATTAGATATAGACAACAAGATGAATTAAATGTCACAATAAACAAATATCGTGAGATTAGATCCAACGGTAGATCATTGATGAGCAGTCCGACATGCACAGCTCTCATCGCTGCAGTGCATGCCAGAGTGTGTGTGTTTGAGGTCACGTGATGTGCGTTTTCAGCAGTGTAGTGTGGACAGAGAGTTGTTCAGCAATGCTGGGTGAAACGCCACTGTAGACGTGGATCGTTTTTATACTAAAACGCTGTTTTAAAACTAAAACCTATTAGTGTAAACGGGGCCTCAGTGTTTCAAATATAAATCAGTTTCCCTTTAGCAATTTACAGAAGGGGTGCATCATAGTAAGGATATAAAAATACCATATATCGGTAATTAATAAAAAAAAGTAAAAAAAAACTTGTCTATTAAACTAATCTGAATATTGCTATCTGAAGAACTGCTTTTTTTGTTTCATGCAGCCGCAGCCTCCACTCTTCCATGTTGCCAGATCTAATCATTTTTAACGACTTCTTTTTTACTACGAATGCTGACAGTGTAAAGTAGTTTGTATCTTTTCAGTTACCGATTTCATATCCTATTTGTAAAATATAATATTTGAACATATTTGGTTACGGGTAAATTTTTCAGGGAATAGGTTTTATTTGTTTTTTCATAGTAATATTTGGCAACACTGTATGGACTGCACCAACAGATGGTAAAGTCTAGATCGGATACGCGGCCGGCCGGAAGTGCGATATGCACATTAATATAGCGGCATTTTTTTATGACACTGTATAACAATAATTAATATTTTTACAGTACTGTAATGGTTGGGTTTTAGGGTTGGGGTGGGGGTAGGGGTTACAAAATACAGTTTATTGGGTAATTTAATAGATAACAAAAATAATACTCGGTACAACTACTGTTTTTACGCTTCTGTGACGGTTGGGTTTAGGGTGGGGGTAGGCGTTAATAAAAAAAACAATAAATTGGAAATTAACATAAATAATACTCGTTAACCTCCAGCCGCAAACGTATCCGATCTAGCAACAACCCCAACAGATGGCACTCAAAAAAATTTTATAGTTTTTACCATATTTGGTAAGATAAACGCAACGACCGTATTATTTATATGAAACTGTCAAACGTCATCAAAACTAGCAGAATTACTCTTGACAACAGATACAGTAGGTAGAACAATAAATTCAAATGCTGGAAAGGATGTAGGCAATTTCAATAGGTTTATTACATTAACAGTGGAGGTCACGCTTTATGAACATCCATTAAATTAAGTTATGTTGAGCATAAGTTGTCAGTTGTGATTTAATCCGTCACACACCAAGTCTTAAGGACAATTATTACACCAAAACAAGTATCTATTGCTGCATGAAACAAATCACAATAATTTAGCACAATAAAATAATAATATATAGCACAATAAAAAACTAAAATCCACAGAGCTCCTAATTTTTAAACCCTGGCAATGGGCTTGCAAACAAACAAGCTTTAATGGATCTGAAGCATCAACAAATCAAGATACTGAATTTGCTGTCATACAAGTATGTTGTATTCAGGTCTACAGATACAAGTATGACTACTGATTAAGCCTACACAACATTTTTGTAGTGTTTCTTGAGGTAGTTGTATGCTGGTTACAACTAAACTGTGAAGTTGTTGAAACAGTATACAGTATGTGTAGTATTCGGCAGATAATTTCATAATTTTCATAATTAATTCTTCATCATAATTTTCATGCCACCTCATAAATAAATCATTTTCTAGATCTGCCCCTGGCTAGAAGTAAGAAGCGCTTGCATTAGGAGCAGTGTTAGCATTAAAAACACTGCTGATTGCATGTTTGGTGCTTCCACATTTGCATTACTGGGAAAGATAAGATGGTGCTTCTCAGAAGGCCTGACAGAAAAATCTACTCCAAATTGACAATAGCACTAACTCTGAACTAGCAACTCGGTTCATGTTAGTGGAAAAGAGGTATAGGGGAATCAAATCACACTATTATGACATATAATATAGCCAGCTCAAACCCGCAGTGTATTAACAACAATTGTCCCATTGTACCATATATTCAAAAACCACAAAGGAATCCAGGAATTCACCCACCAGGCTTCTGTGAATGTATAAAATTCTGAATTGTTAGTCCTGTTCAATCCATTATATGTGCAGCAATTTGTCAATGAATCAGACTCTCTTGGTAGTCGAATGGTGAACAAAGGTTGGAATAACTCCTGCGGTAAACTCTTTGTAATGAATATAAATCCAAAGAGCAAGAAGCACATTCTGCACTGCAGCAGGTATGTTATATGATCAAAGGTGGAAGTAATCCAATAAACAAGTAAACATCCGCTACCTTTTTTTTTTTTTTGCTCATACAGACTCTCACCCTAGCCTGTCATTTAATGTACTTTACTAGAACGTCATCAAATATGTTAGGATAGCAACTACAAATAAGTGATCTCTCACTCTGGCAGGCGAGCATTAATACAGAAGAAAAAAAATTAAGAAACTTGTGTATACTATTGAACAGTTTGTAAAAAATTGTTATAATACCCTCTTGTTTATATATGGCCATCTCACACTATACACACTGTAAGTTTGGTCTGTCCTGTAGGACACAAAAGGAGATCTTTTAACTTTTTTTCTCATATAGTTTATATAACCTATACTTGCTTTGTTTGGAAAAAGAATAAATCCTAAATGCTTAAATGTTCTGGAAAATATTTTCTTTTACATGAAAGAAAAGGGTAGATGAGTTTAGACTTGGGACGACAGAACTTAATTTTTGAATGAGCATTTTTTTGATCATACACTACTTGGCCTAAAAAACATGCACACTCAAACAACACACACCCATATGTTCTTGTTAACCATGTAATTTCATAACCATAAGTAATAATAGGCAGTTGCTCCTCCTTTGATCATATAACACCTTGCTACAGTTGGAACACGGTTACTGGGATCTTTGCCTAGTATTCTTTTTGGTATTCTCGAAAATGTATGCCTAGTTTGCCTAGTACTAGTATTTTTTTCCTAGTGGCACTATGTGAACCTTGCAAATGCCTTGTTTCCACTTAGAGATATACGGTTCAGTACAGTACTGTTTGCTAATTTGGTAAGTCACCTTGATCAGGCTTGTTTCCACTGCCAATAGTGCCCTTACTTGGTAAGCATGGTGTATTCCAGAAAGTTGCTGTGGACATCATTCTTGCTCAAAAAATAACATCTTCACATATCATTTTGTTTGCAAACTCAAGTTCATTATTTCAAATGTAAATGCACTGCAGACACATGCAAATGCAAATCTGTAGTGGTACCACTCATACTTTCTACACTTTTGAACCCGACATGTTAACGGCCCATCAACCAAGGGACAAAGAGCAGATCTGTTCTTGCTTCTTGGCATGTGGCTGTTTGTCTCATGAAAACGACTAGCTTGATTTGAACATGGTTCATTTCTCTTTGTATTATTACTATGTCATGTTCTGACTACATATTTAAAAAGTGGTGCTTCCTGTGTTGTCGTTACCTTGTTTTGTTGAACATGCTGGTGATGATTATCTGTAAAGCAATAGTGTTTACAGTGAGTATAGCTCCCCCTTTTTGGTACTGCTAGGTACTCTAGAGCTGCATCCCAAATGGCACACTATACACTTAGCTCTTATCCACTGTGTACTTATGCACTTACACACTCAACAGCTTAGTATATGTATGTAGTGTCATCCAAAATGGAACACTAACATTTTTTTAGTAAGCGGAAATTCAAATTTCCATGACTATAACCACATTTACCATCGGGTGGCGCTATAATCACTTTTTTTACTCAAAATTTTAAAGAATTTTGCTTTCACAATCCAAAATAAATAATTCAACATTATTGCCTGAAAGCTCCGCCCCTTCCGCTACGTGGGCAAAGCAGCAGCTGTTAAATTGGTGTCCATCATTCCACAATTCATTTTGATGGTTGAATAAGTGCATCATGCGGGTATTTAAAGTGCACTTATTCTTTTTAGAGTTTTCAGTGAGAAAGCACTACTTACACTATTTATACAAAAAAAGGTGTAGAATAGTGCATAAGTATGTGATTTGGCATGCACCTTGGTATGGTTCACTATTCTTGTACGTTTGACAGTGAAAACTGAAATAAATATAAATGTACTCTACTAAACCAGACTGATCAGTGGAAACATTTAAAGGTTAAAGTGCTCAGCTGGGTTCAGGTTTAGACTGTTTGAGCCATATCATGTTTAATTTAGCTTTGTCCATATTCTTGTTTATATTTATATATACTTGTTGAAATGTTTTAACTGAAAGTATTTGTAGAAGGAGGTTTAATGGATGTATTCTTGCTTTTATGTGCATATTAGTAATGTTTGCCACTGAAAGTGCCAGATCTGTTAATTAGTTGTTTACAAAGTAGTGTACTATTTTGATGCTAAAGCATGGGAAATCAATTCCTGGAGGGCCGCAACTCTGCACAGTTTAGCTCCAAACCTAATCAAACACACCTTATCCAAGTAATCAAGGTGTTCAAAAGAGTCTTAAAGCATTAACCATATTATGCAATAAAAAGGTCTCCAACAACAGGCTGGTATGCATGCAAGGTCAAAAAAACACTTTCATTGTCTTATAATATACATTTATTTTTACCTAATTATCCCAACCACTTCCATATGATTCGTTCAGCGATTCATTTGTTCCCAAAGCCCTCCTTAGCGCGATGCTAATCTGCACTGATTGGTCCGATGACCCAGTCTATCGCGGCTGGGCGATTGTGTTCAGCGTGAGACAGAGAGAAATGTCTACCACAGCTTATCAACAATTTTGAGGTAACATAGAGTGCAAAAAAGTATGTGTTAATTCAGTGCAGGAGTGCATTAAAGCAATGCCGTTTAGCATCAGCATATTGCTCTATTCTTAACCATAGGTAAAAACAGCAACACGCATTCAGTTTTAATCCACACAGTGGCAAAAGCTGAACTATTTTGAAACTTGACCGCCGCAAATGTGTAGGAACAGCTGTTGGTGGCCATAGCAATGACAAACGGCAGTAGATCACGAGCTCACAAACGCGTTTAAATTCGTAACCAAAGCAGCACGCGTCTCGTTTTTAACGTGGTTTTATACGCGATAATAGAATATAAAGAGTTAAACAGATACAGTACAAGCGGTTACAGAAACAAAACACAATTAAATCCATAATTTGCAAGCTAGAGAAAACAAGGAGACAACCATTTTAAAAGCACTTACACTTGTGAAATGGAGGAAGAAACTGGTCCATGAACTGTGCACTGTAAAGTTCTGAAGCACTCGACAGAAAAATGGCAGGAACACAGCACAAGGCTGGGGCTATAATGCTGATGAGGAGAGGTATTTTTGCAAAAATAAACTTCAACCACTGACTCTTCACAGCCTCTTTACATGTTTGGGTAGTGAAAATAACATTAACTTTTCCTCACACTTCAGAGCACAGCGTCTTCGCGACATGATTCAATCGGGATATGCTACAGTGCTTGTGGGTGGGGCCGGGGATTTCAATTTTCCCTTGTCTGCGTGTGCAGCAAATGGGCGGGGCTTGAGTTGCATATCGACGTCACGCTGGCACGGCTAAAGCCTCGTTACCGTGACGATTTATTCAAACTACTCTGAGTCGACTCATTTACAGATGAATCAATAATTTTTTAAACGGTGCACTTTCAAATTTAAGCCTTAGCTGGAATTTAACTACACTTAGAGCTGTTACACACTGCATGGCAGGTAAAAAAAACCATAATAGGGGCTTATGCACTTATTCAAACAGCTTGATCAGCTTGAGTCAGCTGTGTTTGATTAGGGTTGGAGCAAAACTGCAGAGCTGCGGCCCTCCAGGAATTGAGTTTGAGACCTATGTGCTAAAGTAATATTAGTGTCAACTTTGTAAGGCTGCAATCCTTGTTTTCTTTTGTTTCCTTTTGCCCATCCTTTTGTCTCCTTTTTCTGTTCCACCCTATGTACTTGTTCCTCCTACTGCTTTGTTTCTTACTTAGACACTGGCTCAGACTCCTTACAGACAGATGCAGATGACCGGCAGAGCAGTGCGAGCGAGCCTCAGAACCACAAGGCATCCCTACATGGAAACCATATATTGGTATCTGGGACCCCTGAACTCACCCCTATATTCATTATTAAGGATGTTGTGCTGAAGCAGGTGAGACAATCCGAGTGGTAAGAGTAAGAAGCTTTGTTCTGAAATGTAGTGAGCTGCTGACGATATCCATATAAAAATCCATGTTGGATTTTTGTTAGCAGTATAGTAATGAAAGTTTGTCAACATATTCATCACATGAGTAACACTGTTTTTATGACCAATTAGTCTGCTGCTAATGCAAATAATTTCCAGTCAGTTATTTATGAGGTTTCTACACATGACATGCAAGAAAAAAGTAGGCATACTTTATTAATTTGTTCCCTTTATGTACAGGAGCATGTGCACAATTAATTAATTTGTTTCCTCATTATAAGTCAATTGTGCACACATTTTATTAATTAGTTCCTAGATTGTGTGCACAATTTACTAATTATTTACATGATTCTAGCTAAATTGTGTCCACAGCTAAAATTTGGTTCTACTTCCTGTCTGAGTATGCATTTTTGAAATTCTCATGTAATGTAATTATCATAGCTATAACTTACAAATCAGCATATCAAGACAGGACCGCAAAGGAAGCTTGCACGAGGTAAATAAGGCAGATACAATAAATAGACTGAAGATGTATAAAGCACCAGCATATGTTACAGGGATTGGCAACTTCGGACCTGGAGGGCTGGTGTCCTGCCGAATTTAGCCTTAACTTAATCAAACACACCTGCCTATAGCTTTCTAGTGATCTTGAAGACATGGATGATCATGTTCAGGTGTTTTTGATAAATGTTGCAGAACACCGGCTCTCTAGGACTGAAATTGTCCGTCGCTGACATGTTAGGAGGTGATGATTATTTTGTGTGCATGATTTACCTAGAACAGGGGGAGGCAAGTTTGCTCATTGAGAGCTGCAGAATTTTGCACTAACCCTAATTAAACACACCCAAACAAGCAAATTAAGGACTGAGTGTTGTGCTGCGGTTACACTAGATTTTGTGAGTGCGTAATTTTGTTGTGCGGCGCTGCGAAAAGGGGCGGGATTAAACAAGATGATTAGACATAAAAAAGAGCGATTGGTCCATATTTTAAATTTCTGTCCATTGAGGTCATGTTTTGGTCTTCGATTGTTCTCATGCAATCATGTGATGCGATTTTACAGGTCAGAGTTCACCAAGCTTGAACTCCATGCAGCAAACTGCGAAACTTGTCGCACAAGCTTGCGTTTCCGATCTGCGCAATTCGTGTGCGTATGAATGGAAGTCTGTAGGGTAGAAAAGTGCAGTGTGACTGTAGCTTTACTTGACAACTACAGTCAAATGAGTTTTTATCAAGGCTGGATCAAGACTGTACAGGACTGTGGCGCTCCAGGACAGATCTTGCCTACCCTTGACATAGAACAAGGGTGCCCAAACTCAGTCCTGAAGGGCCAGTGTCCTGCAGAGTTTAGTTCCAACTTTCCTCAACACATCGGCCAGGATGTTTCTAGCAAGTCCAATAAGAGCTTGTTTACCTGGCTCAGGTGTGTCTGATTGGGGTTAGGGCTGATTTACACTTCTGCATCAAGCACACGCGTATGCTCAGGCGCAGTCTGCACGTGGTCGCATTGCCCTCGATGTGACTGTTGATATTGATGCGCACCTCTCAAAAAATGTAAATACATGTCACAACGATGCGTAGCACAAGCTCTGTGATTAGTCAGCTTGGTAGCGCTGACAACTGTGGCTGGGACCGAGAGCCGCGCGAACCTGTTGGAGCGAGTGTTAACAAGTGTCGAGTCCTGTTATGAAGGTCCAAATGGAAACGGTTGTTTTGTGTTTACCTTATGATTAAACTTGTTGCATGTCCGCAGGTTCCCTCAAAATGAGCGAGTTTGAGCTAGTTTTACATTGAGGAAGAGTTCCGAAAAAAACAACACACCAGCGAAGAAACTCGACACAGAGGAATATAAAAACCTCACTGCCAGCTAGCGTTTCGGAAGTTTTATTGCAGAGCAACACAAACAGCGCGCAGAAGTATAAATGCATGACAATGTGCAAGGTATGCTTTGTGCGTCATGCCAATCACTCGACTCAGAAGTATAAACCAGGCTTTAGAGGTAAACTATGCAGGACACTGGCCCTCCAAGACTGAGTTTGGGCACCCCTAATCTAGAATGAGGGAACAAACTAGTAAAGTATGCACATGATTTACTTAAAAACAGAGAACAAATTAATAAATTGTGCCCCTGTTTTTTTTTCTCTTGCATGTCGTGTGGACTGCCATAGGTTTCTAACGATAGCCGTTAAGGCCAAGGTATACAACAGGGGTGCTCAACCCTGTTCCTGGTGATCGACCTTCCAGCTGATTTCAGCTCCAACCCTGATCAAACACACCTGAACCAATTATTTAGAACGTGAGGAGCACTTGATAATTACAGGCAGGAGTGTTTGATAAGGGCTGCAACTGAAAACTGCAGGAAGGTCGATCGCCAGGTATAGGGTTGAGCACCCCTGGTATACAACATTTGATGTGTTCCTCCATATCTGATGCAAATTTTAAAATATACTCCAATATACAGTACACCCCAATTTAACATGGAATAAAGTATTTCCTACTCTTTTGTATTAAGTAAAAAGCAGAGCAGCCCACTGTATTTTGGATCAAAGCCAAAGATAAAATAAGCAATCGGATGGCTGAAAAAGTTAAAGAACAAAATGATGCATGAAAATTAAATGGTAAGAGGTATACAATGGTCCTTTGGAAGTAAGTTGTGTAAGACAAAACTATGGCATTTCTAAAACCCAATCATTTACTTGCGTAAAGCTGTTTTGTACAAGAAGGTATTTTGTCTTTCCTTCCCTTTTTTTGCTTAAGCCTGGGCAGTCTGGTCAGGACCACATCCTCCCTTCATCTCTGTCGTGGGGTGGAGGTACTGCAGGCGGTCAAGCTCCCACCCATGTCCTTTTGCTGCAACAGCCTGGCATCAATCAGAGCACCCCATTGCACATCCTCAAACCACAGCCACAGAGATCTGAAAGCAAGAATGTAAAGAAGAGCAAAAACACTTACCTCCCCATCCTAAACTCCTACCCTCGAATTGCGCCTCACCCTAGTAAGAAAACCACAGAAAAACCTACAACAAATCGGGGAAATAACACAGAGGAACACAGCCTGAGTAAGCGAGTATGCACAGAGGAGAAAAGAGAGAAGGTGTCCACAACCACGCAAGCATCCAAACAACACCTGCACAAACAACCAGAGAACAACTTGCTTTTAAACTCTCATTCCCTCTCAAGGTCACTTTCTGCAGGCCATGAGACATCTGATAGTCACAAGAACCGGAGCCCATGCCGCCCATCTAGTCCCTCTGCCTCCCTCAGTGTGAGCTCTCCGTCAGTTTCAAGTACTCAAATTCCTTCCCCACCTTCTTCCGTTGATCTAATCCAAACCAGAAAAGAGCCCCATAAGCATTGCCCAGGACAGAAAAGTGACTCTGGCAAAGGGTCACACACCTTCAAAGGGACAGCACGGCACCGCCGCTTCCTCAACACAGTGGAGATTCTGAGCCAGTCGGGGCTGCTGGACATCACCTTAAGGACACAGGATCTGCTACGGCAAAATGCTGCCACAGAGCGAGACATAGCCCAGCTTCGCCAACATGCCCAACTGCTTTTTCAGGCTGCCCAAGCAGGCGTTGATGCACCAGCTGCCTGGGAGAAGCTTCAGCAGGTCATGTCTGAGTCTGGGCATTACCCCAGCCTCAAGTGCCTACCCACAGACAGCAGCGATGGAGGGGACCGGTCTCACTCAAAGGTGGAAGTTGAGGCAGCCACAAGTACTAAACCTGACAGTCCATTGATGTACGGATACAGACTTAACAGGACTGAAGCGGTTGCGCCCCCATCTCCTCTACTAGCTCCCATGACAGATGCAGAATGTCAGTCAACAGGTCAATATGATCATCTCGATGATAGCACCAACATTTCTGAGCAAATCAGAGCCCATAGAGGAATTTATAGTCTACCGGATGATCCCATTATGCCTCCAGACAGCTCCACACATGGGAACCTGCTTTAGACTGCTCCCATGAAACCAGCTAGGGAGACATTACCTACAGTACTTTCACAAGCATCTCAAACATGCAGTCAGATGTTACGTCATTGTCCTAAGACTGGGTGTTTCCATGGTAATCCAGTGCTATGCTCAAGGACAGCAGCTCAGCTGTGCTGTGTGCCATCTTCATGGGTCATGTTTCTACTCATCTTAATCAGCAATCACCCAAAGTGTCTGATGAGACATATGCAGAATTTAACACACCTCCCCATATACAGTACTGCCATTTGTTAGTTTTGTCTCAGACATGGTAATCTGCGTCAGCTGTCTTGCCCCATAATGGAATCAATTGTTTGCAACAATTGATGCATAGTTAATCACAGAGTAATCAAACATTACGTTATGTTTCCAGACAAATTGACGAGTTTGAAGTTGCTGCCACAGTGAGTAGTATGTAGAATATAGGGGATGAGATGCCCTCTCTGTAAGGGCCTGGTCAAGTAAAAAGCATAAGGATGATGCATGACGATCTGAAAGTCAAAGCTTTGTGAGAACTGCTGTCGCTCTTATTTAGGTCCATGAAGCTTATGTTCTTCTATGCAGTACTCGCTTCATTAATCTCATTACATTAATCGGCTTGCATTAAGTCTTCATTTTTGACCATGGACCAAGACACCATTACTCAAGCCTTTGGATTGGTCAAACTTTAATATTTATGCGAGCTGTTCTTTTTTTTTCCCTTTTTAATCACAGATCATGATGATGTCTTGTGAGTTTCTTGTGTTATTGGTGTTTTGTGTCAGCCTTAATGTATTCTGCAACATCTTTACTTTCTCCCAATTTTATGTACTATTCCAAGCTGTTTGGCACATTTTGATACCCTCGACATGACACTAATTTAACTATTATTTGATGTTGTTGTGATGCTATATTTCCTTTTATTTGCTTGCCGAGAATTTTTAAGGAATCACTTATTTAATTCACACATACAAAATATTTTAGGTAATGTGATTATGCATACAGAGTTTAGTACTTTCTGCTTAGGTTAACACGTTTTGTGTTTCAATACCAATCACAAATTGTCCTCTTAAATCAGCAAACAAAATTAAACAAAGCAACTTTAGATCTTTTTTGACCTCTTTAGATTTGATCATGATTGATTTTTGTTTCTTCAACTTTATCTCCTTAGTTTTCTTTCTCTAGATATTGATGGTGCATTTGTACACAACAGTGATCGTGAGTCCAAATAAATGGCAGTCCAGTAGAGATGTTCTGGGTTTGATGGCTAAGTGAAGCAGATCATGGGTTTGTGTATGAAATGAATGGCTGGCTTTGACGTGATGGATATTTGTGCTTCCTCATGTAGCAGCATGAGTATGTGATGCAATTTTAATGCATCTAAAGAATGTATAAGTGTGTGTTCTGACATGAGATCTGTAACATAAGATTAAAGTATGTGTGTATGATTCACGGCTTTTCTTTGCAGTTTGCATGTTCAAGTCAGGATCACTTCAATAGATACATTATTAAAAACATACAGATTAAAATAAAAATTTGATCAAATTCCTTTGATTTGTTGTTAAACACATTTAAATCCAAAATTACGAACACACTGGTTATAATGAGTGGTCTTTTTAACCTTTATGAGAGGCCATATATGAACATAAAATTACAGCTAATATATTTAAACATTATATCATTTAACCCTTGTGCACTGTTCACATTTACTACCTTTTGCTATGTTAGGGATGAAAACATTTACTGAATTAAATTGCTGTAAAACTGCATCAGATACATTTTTTCCCTTTTTTATTTTGCATAAATCTGTTAATTAACCTTAGTTCTAAACAAAACTACTAAATGTTTTAAAAAATTTACAGGATTTTAACTTTCAAATTGCCAAAATCACAAATGATGTTACTGATTTGGTAAAAAACAAAATAAAAAAAAGACGTATTTTCAATAAAAAAAACAATTGTGAACTGGATTTAAAAAAAAAAAACTTTTATCAGTCTTGGACATGTGAATGATTTGTAACAACACTGGCTTTGATGCATTAAGATTTTAGAATTTAATGTTGGTGACTCTTTGTCCCTTTGACTACCAGTATAACCACAATTGATGGTGCATAAATACACAGTCTTTGTTTTTGTTTACTCCATGTAGTTCTAAGAACTGAGATGCATATTTTGATTTTCTCAGACTTATCTTACAGGTAAGTGCGTAAAGGTCACTCATACTCTCAAACACTCAGACACACTTGAATTTGCTGTTATACTCCATATAAAATCCACAAATTAAGCTTTTTATTTGCACAGGCCTATCTAAAGGGTTAATGGTGCTAACTGATGATCAACAGTAAGAATTACAAATTTGACCTTTTCCCAATAGGGAAAACCACCAACAATCAAAAATGCATGATTATAAGATGTCATGGTTTTGTAATCAAAAAATGTGGTTATAATGGAAGTCAATGCGACAAAAACAACCACCAACAGAAAATTAGAGAGAAAAAAATTTCAATCAATGAAAAAAAATTTTTTCTAAATTTTGT
Organism: Danio tinwini; assembly: GCA_903798205.1. Lineage (NCBI taxonomy): Eukaryota > Metazoa > Chordata > Actinopteri > Cypriniformes > Danionidae > Danio > Danio tinwini. The sequence continues at coordinate 11,962,669 of CAIGQZ010032997.1, forward strand.
AGTTTTGATAGGGTCTGAGGTTTATTAACAGATTTATGGAAAATAATAATAATAATTTAGCTGATGCATTTTTACAGCAGTTTCATTTAGTGGATGTTCTACCCCCAAACATAACAAAAGATTAGTAAATTTGCCCTGAGTGTTATTTTATCAAAATAGGTCTAAATAAGATTTGTCACCAAAAACCATTCTGCTAGCTGAAACAGAAAAGGTTATGGCCAAATTAAGACTCAAAATTACCCCCAGAGTGGATGAAAAATCCAAATGTGTGTGTCGGGATTTGAATATTTTACAATATTCCAGTTTGTTGGGAGAAATTTCTGGATTGCATGATTCTCATGAAGAGATCATGTTTTATGGTCTAGCGTCATTAAGACATGCAACAAATAGTCTAATCAAAATCTAAATCCCTGTGAGGGCCCGACGAAAAAACTGATAATTAACTGTATAACTCAACTGAAGTGTCCTACAATTACCTACAATTTTATAAATACTTTGAAGATGAAAGAAATAGAGAAAATATTATGTTTACAAATTTTTGTCTTGACAGACACCAACATTCGTTTGCAGCTTTTCCCCCTTTTTTGTCAGTTTGATCAGAACGGAAGTCTTGGGCACTCCTTGACAAACATCAAAGTCACCATAGTACAGATTTAAAGAATTTAGACTTATTTACAACGCTGTTTTAACCTCTTAATTTACAAAAAGTATGCTTCCAGGCGCTGCACCATTATTATGTAACAGCAGCAGTCCCCTCTTCTCCCACTCTAAAGTTCAGAATAACCATGCAAACAGAACACCTGAAAAAAAGTTTAACTTACATTTAGGATTGTTGTTAAGTCCTGCAATGTTCATAGAAAACTAGAAAGTTAAACTACTTACGCAGGTTTTTAAAATGTTATTTTATTACATTTGTCTCAACCAGTCTCAACCTGGTAAGCAGGCCCGCAGAACCACACACGTTTCAGGCACACACAATCTAGCGCACACAATCTAGGCAAACCATATATGGTAACTAACTAACTCCTTAGG
>CAIGQZ010032997.1:11964100-11990506 GCA_903798205.1 Danio tinwini
TATATATATATTATTATTATTATTATTATTATTAACCATTATTTTTTGTATTGTTAAATTTGTTGCAACTGTAATTACCACAAATTACCAGTACTTTAGGGTTTAAAAATAATATTTTACTTACTATAAATTTGATATTAGTATAATATATTAGCCTATATAGTATTTAATGTGGGAAATCATTAATAAAAAAGTTATTAGAAAATTAAGCAAATAAATACTATTAAATCGCTTGAGTACAATATAGTGTTCCCATTTATTAAATGTAAAAAAAAATATTACATATAAAGATGTATTATTGCCTATAGTATACATATTAACTTGCTATTATTTCCTTCATTATAAATGAATCCATTATACATTAAAACTGTCCAATTTAGATTGTTCAGCAAGGCCAGCAATCAAGTATCTGCTATACTGACTCTTTCAGATAAATAATGACTGATCATCATCTATGATGACTGATAGAAAACTGATCAGTCTATTATATTGAATGGCGATTGGAAACAACGCTCCCCATTTGCCCGCCTCGATCGCAATATTTGTGAAACAGTATTATATATATATATATATATATATATATATATATATTAATGATGATGTCCGAGAAGTGCATTAACAACATCCAGCGTAACCATATATGGTTTGCCTAGATCGTGTGTGCTGGATTGTGTGTGCCTGAAACGTGCGTTCTGCGTTTCTGCAGCTGGATATTATTGGGTAAGGAAGAAAAAAACGTATCTGGCTCCCTCAAGCGGCGGTACAAGGAAACAACCACTTCACACCAGCCACTGAATCAAAACGGAATTGAAATTATTTGGTGAATAGCAATATTAAAATCTTAATCTGCAGAAAACACCTTAAGCTACAGAAAGGTACATGTTGACAAATGCTAACCATGGTATTATCGGAGGACTCGGCCCACGCGGCCATTCAAACTTCAAATGTGCCCGCCAATCCGCTTGTTAAGTGGTGACGTGATGGGTATGTAATACTGTTTCCGGGTCCACTCATTTGAATTGACAAAATATTCGTTTATAACTTTTTATTCATATCACACATTAAAGTGGATTTTATATAAAGTCATAGTGTATAGTGTACACAACAATCTCTGGGCTTGCTGCATCACAAATACAAACATTTTAACAATTTATAAAAAATTTATCACTTTCTGACCATCATATTAGGCATGGACATATATATTGCGATCGTGATTTTCAAAAGTATAACATCGCTTTGTAAACGTTTATTATTAGCATTTGATGAGTCTCCTCATTCAGTTTCATAGAGCGCTTAGACCCGGAAGCCCCTTCGCGTGACGTCACACTTAACAAGCGGATGACTGTAATGAAGTTTGAATCATAACGGACACCTGCAAGTACACCCGACGCGGTTGGTCCAAGATGGCGACCTAAGTAGACGTAATTTTGCGCTCTGGCACCAAACATTTGTATAAACACCGCATATGAGCTAATTTCTAATCATATAGTGGCACTCCCTAATTACAATTCTGCTAATTAGCTCCGGCTTTGGTATGGGTCGAAAGCGTGGACTGTTGGCTCTCTCTGAAAAAGTTAAGACTGTAAGTATTAGCACATGCTCTCTGGCTAGCGGTGGCCACGACTACGTTGCTATGAGCGAGGAGGATTCGTTTTGTATAACCGAAGAAGAGTTTCCAAGTTTACCCATCACTTCAAGTAAATCTCCAGCTGCCAAAGTAAAGGTTTGTGAAAATGTAAGCGTTGACATTGCATCCTAGCTAAACAGCATATTGCTGTTGATCAACTAGCGCTCTGACAAAATTGAACAGAAGATTTTCGATCTGAACAAAAAAGTGGACACTTTGTCTTCTGAACTACGCTCTGTAGTGACAAAAGTGACACACCTAGAGCAACGAATAACTCGAGTTGAGGAACCAGTGAACCAAATGCAAAGACGGCTGGAAGATTAAGAAACGTACAAAAGATGACGTAACCTCAGGCTTGTGGGTGTTCCAGAGATGATTAACGAAGATATTCTCAACGAAGTTGCTAAAATCTGCCAGACACTCTTACCCACGGAGAAAGAAAGCTATCAGGAAGCATCAGTGTTGCGCATCGCCTTGGATGACCAGCGCAAAATGGCAACAACAACAAACCTAGAGACGTCATTATTCAGTTCACCTCGCGCACCATCAGAGATGGCGTCTGGAAAGCCGCCAAAACCTCTACCTTTTTACGGGAAAAAGACATGCGTTTCAAAGAAGACCTTCCTAAAAGTGCCCATGAAAGAAGAATGAAACTCTGGCCGGAGTTGCAAAAAGCACGCAAGGCTGGGAAAATAGCCTACTTTAAAGGAGCTAAAGCTTTTGTGATGGGAGAAGGAGAAATCGTCCTCAACATGTAAATCATCCTCGACTGGCTTTTGTTAACGAACTCTTTACCTCTTTAAGGATTCTAAAAAATAATCTTCAATAAATCGTCATGGGTAACTAAGGACTTCTTTTTTTGTAATTTTACCTCGAGGATTTCGCCGCGAATCTACCTTTTTTTATTATGACATACTCAGCAGTATCACAAAATACTTGCTTATTTGCGTTTAAAGACTTTTTGATGGTGCCATCCTACACTAACGTAACTGACCTTTTTGTAAATCTTGTTCATTTCAATCACAACTTGTAGGTTATAAGTTTTGTCACTTTCTATCGTTTCTTTGAATGTCAGGGGTTTAAGAGATAATGTTAAACGTGAGGCCTTGTTTTTGTTTACGAAACGTTTTAATTCTGACTTTGTTTTTATTCAAGAGTCACATTCTATTACTACAGATGAGAATTTTTGGCGGTCACAATGGGGCGGTGATGTCTGGCTATCTCACGGTTCAGAGCGTTCGGCTGGGGTTTCTTGCTTAAAGAATAATTTTACAGGTGAAGTTTTGTTTTCAGAACGTCATGAAAATGGCCATTTTGTATTATTAATTTTAAAATGTGACAGTACATCATTTATAATAGTCAATGTTTATGGGTTTAACAACAAAAATGATAACGATCTTCTTTTGATCACTTTGGAGAAAAGAATTCTTTACTGGGTCTCTAAATTTCCTAATGCTTTCCTAATTTTAGGAGGTGACTTTAATGTTGTTTAAAATGAGATTACGGACAGATGGCCTCCTAGTAAAACCTGAATTCTAAATTAAAATAGTTTATGAATCAATTTGACCGCATTGATTTATGGAGGGAAAAACACCCAACTGACTTAGAATACACTTGGAGCAATAAAGATGGATCCAGACGGTCTAGAATTGATTTTTGGCTAGTGTCAAATAATATTGATAAAAATTACATTGATGTCAAAATTAATCCGACCCGTCTAACTGACCATAAACTGATTTCAATCAATATTAATTTGTCCCCTAACCTAAATATAAAATATAACTCATACTGGAAAATGAATAGCTCTTTACTTAAACTAAATGAGGTAAAACAAGAATTAGAAAGACGGATACATTTTTATTGGAAAAAAGCTAAAAAAGAAAAATTATTTAGTAGTAATTGGGAACTTTTAAAATTTAAAATAGGAAATTATATGAGAAATTTTAGCAGCACATTAGCTAAAGCGCAACGAATTAAAGAAGAAAAACTTGTACAAGACATTCTATCTTTTTCCAGTATTCCTCCTGATAATATTTCACCATTAGAAAAACAGCACTTAACTGACCTACAAACTCAACTTGATATTATGTATAAAAAGAAAGCACAAGGAGCTTTTATAAGGTCGAGGAAAAATTGGTTGGAACACGGCAAACAGATGTCCGCTTACTTTTTTAAACTTGAAAAGCCTAGAGCAAAACTTAATTCAATTTCCAAGTTAAATGTTAATGGCACAGATAATTTTAATACAATTTCAAATTTCTGCTACAGTTATTATTCTAATCTTTATTCTTCCTCATATAAGGAAACCAATATGCCAGCCTTCTGTAAACAATTAGGTAATAATAAAAAAAATAGTCAAGAAGACAAAACGTTTTGCGACTCTCCAATTTCCACTAATGAGATCAAAGAAGCCATTGAACACTTAACTTAATAAGTCACCAGGTAATGATGGCATCACCTCTGAATTTTATAAGCTTTTTTCTGATATCTTGACCCCTTTTCTTTTTGAAGTTTACTGTGAAAGCTTAAATCGCTGTAATCTACCTCCAACTTTGACTCAAGGAGTAATTTGTTTAATCCCAAAACCTAAGAAAGATTTATTACTTTTAGAAAATTGGAGACCCTATTAGCTTATTGAATAATGACTACAAAATTCTTGCCCTTATTTATGCTCAAAGATTTAAATTAGTACTTGATTCAATAATAGATGAAAATCAATCTGGTTTTATGAGCAAGAGACTTATATTTAATAATATTAGATTAATATTTGACCTAATTGATTACAATGACCTAATTATAGACGACAGTTTTATTTTGTTTTTAGATTTTTTTAAAGCCTTTGACACTGTCGAACATCCTTTTATTTTTCATTGCTTAAATCTTTTTGGCTTTGGTTCACAGTTTTGTAATGCTATAAAAACCTTATATACTGATGGGAATAGTTCTGTGATATTAAGTCAAGGCTTCACTAAAAGATTTTGTTTAAAAAGAGGCGTAAGACAAGGTTGCCCAGTGTCAACCTATCTTTTTCTTATTGCTGCTCAAACATTTTGCAATTTCATTAAGTCGAGTTCCTTAGAGGGTGTACAGATTGAAGATAAAAGCTTGTTAATAAGTCAACTAGCTGATGACACTGCCCCTTTTTTAAAAAAAAATAGCCACCAGATCCAATCAGCTATTAATTTAACAAAATTGTTTTCTAATGCTTCAGGTTTATGCCTTAATTTGCATAAATGTAAATTGTTTTCATTAAAAAATTGTCAAGACAAATTCATTGGCACTATTCCTGTTAAAGAGTCTCTTACTTATTTAGGCATAATTATTTCAAAAAATGAAAATGATAGAGTCTCTCATAACTTTAATCTGCCTATTGAAATTGCTAAAAATCGTTTTAACAGATGGTTACAAAGAGATCTTTCATTAAGAGGCCGTGTCTTATTAACCAAAGCAGAAGTGATTTTCAGGCTGACATACATAGCTTCTTGTTTACATACAGATAATAAAATAAACAAGATAATTGATCAAATAATGATAAAATTCTTATGGAAAAATCAAGTACATTATATTAAAAAGTATGTGATAGTTAATTCATACAAAGATGGTGGTTTAGACTATTTAGACTTCTCTACTTTAAATAATACCTTCAAAATTAAATGGCTAAAATACTTTTTAAATAATCACTCCTCAGTTTGGAATATAGTCTCTAAAGTTGTATTTGATCGGATGGGTAGTCTTCCGCCCAGCAGAGAAACTTCCAATTAAACTTTCAGCCTTTCACAAACGAGCTCTTTTAGCTTGGAAAATAATACAAACATAACTTCTCCCCACACCAATGTTATATTTGGAACAACTGTAATATTTTGTACGAACATAAAAGCTTGTTCTTAAAAAATTGGTTTGAAAAAGAATTTTTTTTTGGTGGGACAGGTACTAAATTCCCAAGGTTACCTAATGACTTATGAAGAATTTTTATCACATTTTAATTTTCCTGTGTCCTATAAAGAATTTGCAATGGTCTTTGCTGCTATTTCCCTATGTATTGTCTCACTATGTAAAAATTACTCATATTCAGGAAATATCTCTCTGTTACAACCTAAAGATACACTATGTGGGAAAATTTGTTTTTCTTCTCACCAAAATAAGGCTATACGTTCCTTATTTCAGTCACTCATGATTAGTAAACCCTACATAATTTCTGATTGGTCTGGGTTCATCAGAGATTTAAATTGGAAAAAGATATGGTCGTTGCCTAACAAATTCTTTATTACAAACAAATTTAAAGAGGTCTCATTTAAAATTCTGCTTGAATTTTACCGTCAAACATTTTCTTTCCAAGTTTAGACATGGATATAGATCAAAACTGTTCATTTTGTTTGTCACAGCCAGAAACTGTGCTGCATATTTTTTGGAATTGTCAGTTCTCAAAGAAAATATGGTACGAGATGACCAATTTCATAAATAACAAATTAATGCCAAATTTTCGTTTAGAATACCAACATGTTATTTTTGGGTTTCTGAACTACAACCAAAAAACTGAGAGGGAAGCTTATGTTATAAATCTTTTAATAATATTTACAAAGTACCATGTTCACAGATGCAAATTTAATAACCAAAAACCATTTTATCCTGCTATATTAATTGAATTAAAACATTACACAAACAACATAAAGCAAAGCACTAATAAAAAAGCCATCAAAACCGCTTTTTTACTTGAAACCTTCAAGATCTTGTAATCTCACAAGGCCTTTCTCTGTTAGCATGTATACTTACACATTGTCTTATATGTTTTGTTCTGTACACCCCTGACTTTTTTTTTTTCCATTTCTTGTTGTATTGTTCTAAATGTTGTTCTTTAAGCATTAATAAAAAAAATAATGAAAAAAACCCTGCAAGTACACCCCTCTGCAGCCTGAAGATTGGAGCGGGGCTGAATATGGGGCGAGGCTGTATGTGCAGCCCCGCCCATAAGTAACAGTGGGCGGAACTGAACATGTTGCCCTGCCTACAAGTCTTTTATTGGTTAACGGAAACATATTGACGTTGACGTAATACACTTTTGATTCTGGTTTTCATCACTGCATGGTGAGTACACATCTTATGTGTACACGCCACAAGCTACGTATTATGTGTAATTTATTTAATTCAATTCAATTCATCTTTATTTGTATAGCGCTTATACAATGTAGATTGCGTCAAAGCAGCTTTACATGGAAGTTTATAGTGAATTGAAACAGTGTCAGTTCAGTTTTCAGTGTTTTAAGGTCAGTTTAGCTCAGTTCAGTGTGGTTTAATAATCACTACTGTGAGTCCAAACACTGAAGAGCAATTCCATCGATGCGCAGCTCTACAGATCCCGAACCATGCAAGCCAGTGGCGACAACGGCGAGGAAAAAACTTCACCAATTGGCGAAAGTGAAGAATTTAAAAAACCTCGAGAGAAACCAGGCTCAGTTGGCCATGACCATTTCTCCTATGGCCAAACGTCTTGTGCAGAGCTGCAGTCTAGGCACAGTAGCTGGACCTCAGCGAAGACACGTCTGTCCTTGGAGCATCACAGGAATCAGTCTCATGGTCTCCATCATGACCACCACAGCAGCAGCTCACGATAGGGCCTGGTCCAGAAACCTTGGGATCGTCTCGTCGCTGGTCTTGGATCGCATCAGTGGCACTGCATAGTCTGAGGGTCTCGAGATGAGTACCCCCAGGTGGAAATACAGAATAAGGAGAATAATTAGCGTAGCTGCTGTTCATAGTGTATATAAACAAGAAGCAAAATTCTGTGTGGGGCACATCATGCGTCATACTGCTATGTAATGCACTGAGTGTATGCTTTGCTAAAAAGATAGGTCTTTAATCTAGTTTTGAAATGCGAGAGTGTGTCTGAGCCTCGGACATTGTCAGGAAGGCTATTCCAGAGTTTAGGGGCCATAAATGAGAAGGCTCGACCTCCTTTACTCGATTTTGCTATTCTAGGTACTACAAGAAGCCCTGAGTTTTGAGATCTTAAAGAGCAGGTTGGATTGTAGCGTGACAAGAGGTTGGTTAGATAAACAGGAGCTAGACTATTTAAGGCTTTATAGGTAAGAAGCAATATTTTAAATTCAATACGAAACTTAACAGGCAGCCAGTGTAAGGAGGATAACATTGGGGTGATATGATCATATTTTCTAGATCTGGTAAGAACTCTGGCAGCTGCATTTTGTACTAGCTGAAGTTTGTTAATAGTGGATGCTGGGCAGCCAGAGAACAGAGCATTACAGTAATCCAGCCTAGAAGTCATGAAAGCATGAACTAGCTTTTCTGCATCTGAGATGGATAGCATACTTTCGCAATTTAGCAATATTTCTTAGATGAAAGAAAGCAGTTTTTGTGACATGGGATATATGATTTTTAAAGGTTAAATTGCTGTCTAATATGACACCCAGATCTTTTATAGTAGAGCTAACTCTAACTTTGTATCCCTCTAGTTGCAGGTCGAGTTGTGAGAACTGCTGTGTGCAGGATTTAGGCCCTATAAGTAATAATTCTGTTTTGTCTGAGTTTAAGAGAAGAAAATTGTTGGTCATCCAGTCTTTAACATCTTTAATACACTCAGTTAGCTTAGACAGTTCAGACATCTCATCCGGTTTAGTTGAAATGTATAATTTAGTATCGTCTGCATAGCAATGAAAACTGATCCCGTGTTTTCTAATAATGTCCCCCAGAGGAAGCATGTATATTGTAAACAGCAAAGGGCCTAAAACTGATCCTTGAGGGACCCCGTACTTTACTGGCCTTACTTGTGAAAGTTGTCCATTAATATTCACAAACTGGTAACGATGGCCTAAATTAATTAAAGTCCTTAATTCTTTAGCTGTGTGTAGCTGAATAGAGATGTTAAGTTTTAAAGCCTTGTAAAATTTAGGTGATCGTCTTATTCACTTAGATTAATGTAAACTTTAAAGAGTTTTGAGCAACACAGTCTATCAAATTAAGTTTATTGATATCAAAGATATGAACAAAATATATTTTTCTTTGTGGCTTGTTCTCTAATTTATATACACTGATAATGTTACTGCTAAATATATACAATATACAACTTTTGATTCTTTGCCTAGTGCTCGCAGATGTCTTGTGCGTGTGTCAAGTGACAGTATTTACATTTTAATGCATGGCGGGTCAAATCAAAGGTTACCATGGGCCAACTTTGGCCCGCGGGCCCTACTTTGGGTATCTCTGGTTTAAAGGGTAGCTATTCAGTAATTACTGCACAACTGTCTAATTAATGAGCACTATCCAGTAAGGACTATGTAACAAATTAAAACTTTGATTATCTAACGATTAATACTTAAATCTAATAAACAATTATTAGTATAATAAAAATCTGTAGTGACAACTGTAAAATAAATACAGTACACCAGTTTAGTTCAAAAAACTTTTTAGTCTCTTATGGTCCATCTAAAAATGAAAATGTTGAATTTGCAGTATCTTAAGAGCATGGAATATCATAAAATTTCGAGATAAATAATGTGTTCGATTATAATGACTAAACATAAACAAAATAATCTGCAGTGGTCAGATATACAAGTTGTAGCTCTCTCTCCCAGTGTCTGCTCTGAAATCCCTCACTATACACTACGTAGTGCACTACACTAGGTGTCGGCCATTCCGTAGTGGTGTTTTCTCCATTACTTTTTTATATACACAACCCACTGTGGTACGGGTGCACATCCAACATACTTTTGTTGAAGCACCATTTCCTAAAATACAATGTAAGGTGATGTTAGAACAAAAATAAAGTCAGAAACTTATTACCTTTCTATTAAACCATTTTAAAAATTCTGTCGGCCCACCAGCGTTTTTTGGGTGGCACGCCGCCAGTGGGTTGCCGTAGGTGGACCGCCGTCGGGACGCCAGTGGCAAACCGATGGCCCACCCGGTGGTGTTTTTAATGTTGTAAGCTACTGTACCTGATATAAGTACATTTGTTTAACACATTTTACATTTAAAATGAATCTGGCACTGAATAAAAATATAATTATTAATAAAAGCTAAGTTTAGTATAAAAAACTGCAAGACGTTTTAAATATAATAGGTTATTATTAAAACAAAAAAAGTAAAAAAAATCTAAATTTAATGTCAAATGTCATAATTTAAATTGTTTATAAACTGATTAAATGTTTATGTAAATGCTGCGCGACTTTAAAGTGTCCGCTAAGGGAGCCTCATTCAAAGCGATTCAAACACTGCAGCACAGAGAGTTGCCATGGAAACGGAGCAACGTCTGAATGTCAACAAAAGTCTCTCGTGCGGCAGTTTTCACTAATTTCAGGTTAGTTTAGTCACTAAAATCACGCAAATATTACATACAACTGTTCCTGACACTTTTCTTACTGGTAATTGACACATTTCTGTTGAATACTTATTTTATAGAGACTGTTGTGTCTTTGGAAAAAGTCTGTTAGCATATTAGCAGATCGTAACATTAGCATTAAGCTAAGCTCTTATTAATAAAAGTTTCGGTTTTTAATTACATGTTTATATGTAGATGAGAGGTTTGCCAATATTTTATTGGAGGTAGTCTACTTTATTTAGCCTGAAATATGCACTGTACTTGTCAAGGAGAGCGAATTAAAGTGTTAAAGTTAGTACATAGGTTACTTTGCTATTTCACGGTAATGTAAACCAATATTGCTTTTAAAAAGTGCTCTGTGGTTGCAGGAGTGACAGGATTACCCCTACAACAGAACAGAAGAGCCAAGATGTCTAAATATTATAGCTGAAGGGGGCTGATCACAGAGATGGAGGAAACATGGGTAAGACTGTAATTACCTGTTAAATAGATTAATGTGCATTTTTCATAACAAATCCCTATATTATCATGCATCTGTTACATGTCTTTATTGCAGTTATTTTATGGTTTTGACATCCAAACACGAGTGGGTTCAAAATTTTTTTTACATTGCTTTTATTAAAGCTGAATTTACAGCACAAATACTCCAGTCTTCAGTATCACATGATTCTTTAGAAATGTAATATTGTATTCATAATTTACTACGGATCAAGTAATATTTCTTGTTTTACTATGTTTTTTTTTCAGGATTCATTGATGAATAGAAAGTTTAAATTGAATAGTCTAAATTGAAATAATTTGGATCAGAAATCTTAACTCTCTCTTCTGATCAGATGAATGCATTCTTGCTTAATATAAATATGCATTTCTTAAAATATCTCACTGACTGCAGTAGTGCACATGACCATTTAAGGTTTAGGGTCAATTTAACAATAAATCCTGAAAAAAAAAACAGCTTACACAAAAGTATTTGATATCACATCTGTTTTTAGCATTCATAATAATCAGAAATGTTTCTTGAGCAGTAAATCAGCATCATTTGATAATCAACACATATTAATTAAGGCTCGAGCACTAAATCAACATATTAGAATGATTTCTGAAGGGTCAAGTGACACAAGATTTGAGTAATGATGCTGAAAATTCAGCTGTGAAACACCCATACACTCTCGCATTCACACACACTCCTACAATATGCTCAAATTCACCTACAGTATAGCGCATGTGTTTGGACTTGTTGGGAGAAACCGTAGCACCTAGAAGTAACCCACACCAACACAAGGAGAACATGCAAACTTCACACAGAAATGCCAACTGACCCAGCCGGGACTCGAACCAGCAACCTTCTTGCTGTGAGGCGACAGTCTGAGCTACTGTGCTGCCCTAGTGTAGTTATTAATAACTTCTGGATGTTTTACAGTTTGATTTTGTAATAACAATAATATGTTTACATTTTTTTGTAATATGTATGTTAATTTTTATTCTCAATGTTATTTATTTAATTTAATTAATTAAATGTATTTATTTACTATTTATAATGTTATTTATAATAACGTTAAATATTATAATAATGTTATCATATAATATAATATTATAATAATAATTATAATAATGTTAAATTATATAAATTTATTTATAATGTTAATGTTTTTTAATAGTTTATTTTTATATGTAATGATAAGTCTCAAAGTTTGTCTTTTTATTATAGACAAACTTATTCTTGTATGGGTAACATTTTACAATAAGGTTGTATGTATTAGTAAATGTTAATGCATTTACTAACATAAACAAACAATGAACGATACATTTATTTATTCATCTTTGTTAATGTTAGTAAGTAGTAAAAAAAAGTTGTTCATTGTTTGTTCATGTTAACTCACGATGGCTTAACTAATGTTTACAAGCATGACTTTGGATTTAATTAATGCGTTAGAAAATGCTGAACTATAATTAATTATGCTGTACAAGTATTGTTCATGCTTAGTTCATATTAGTTAAAACATTAACTAAGATTAACTAATGAAAATATTGTAAAGCGTAACTGTTGTATGTTATATCTGTTATATTTGTATATAGTTTATATTTATTTTATATTGTATTTATTATTTTATATTTTTGAAAATTCTATACTGCATCTGCTTCCAATAGCATAGCACTACTGCCATCTAGTGGACACTATTTGTTTAAAATGTTTGGTTTGTTTATTCTTACAAAAAACAAGTTTAAAATTCTAATAATTATTATAATCAATAATATATATATATTAATCAACAAATTAATTAGTTAGTCTGCATAATTATGAATATCGTCATTTTTGTAGTAGCTTATATCTTTATTGAGCTTATAGAGAATCGGAATGTGTTGTGGTCGTAACCATGAAATGGAGCCTGATTCACATTGCTCTCTATTAATTTATTGTATCATATACACATAATAATAATAAAATATTATATATAAAATATTATAAAAGTCCTCGCATTACAAAATAAGTAATTCCTGTATATGGAAATGTTGTCTTACGATAGCTCGTTGATGCCCTGTCAGTTACGTATAAACCCTTGCATTTGTATGATTCCGTTCAGACCCACCCTCTCGTCTGCGTCTGTGCTCGGCTTCTCGAGTCAACTTAACCGCTGGAGACAATGTTACGGAATACACATTTTCAGCTTCTCGGACACGAGACGTTCGATAAACAGAAAGCGCTTGCTCCACTGCAACTCACGTCACAACTTCACACAAAACCTCGGTAAGTTTAAGGCATTGCTACCACAAAATAATTTAAGTAAACATAGTATTTTTTTAGCTCAAATGTAGTTTTTCCCCTCTAGCATCTGCCAGGCCCGGCTCCAGCTTGGAACTTTAGGGTGAGTCCAGTGTTTTCTTGCTTGAGAAGATAAGTTTGAGAAGAGATGTTTGCTAAGTTTTGTGAGAAAACTGCATTTTAGCCAGAAAAAAACATGTTGCACTCCATGAACTATATGGGTGATTCTATAGTTTGCAGGTACATTTAGTGACCAAAGGTGTTTTTTTCAGCTTTAAAAACAGTTACATTTTTGATCATTTATAAACTGTGTCAATTTTCATAGGTCACAAGATGTTACATGCCATAACAATACAATATTCTGTGTAAAAAGTCTCTTATATTACCAAAAATCATGATTGCTTGATGTCCAAACTAGTCTGGTGTACTTTTTTCATTATGTATAATTGTGCAATCAAAATATTTTACTTTGCTTTAAAAATAAATTAAATATATTTAAATTTTACATTTTTAAACTGTAAACTGTCTAAACTGTTACCACAATTTCAAAAGAAAAACTGAATATTACATTAATCACACATTGGACAATTTAAAAATATTTTAATCCTGATTTCATTAGTGTCATGTGATTTTAGCATTTTATAGCAAGTAAAATGTTGTAAAATAGTAAATTGTTACCGTTAATTCAGTTACAATTTAGTAATGACCCATGTTGCACTTTGCACAAACTTCACTACACTGTAAAACCCAAAAAGTTAAGGTAACTCAAACTAATCCTAATGAGTACTGTGAACTTAAAGGGTCACGAAACACCAAAACAATTTTTTTGAGCTGTTGACAGTCATATATGTGTCCCACGCTGCTATAAACACTATTAGGACACATAAATTGCACAAAAAAATGAAAATCGGTTGTTTTTGCGTTATTTCGAGCAAATTCGTTCTTCCGGTTTGAAACGAATTTTTGAAGCTGCATCACGGCCATGAGATACTTGCATGTAAATCCAGTGTGGAGAGTGGCTGTCTGTCCCAGCGAGAACATAGGGACGTATCTGAGGGTGCGGCATTAATTCATGAGAAAGACTTTGTTCAAACCAATCAGCGCGCTCTATTGTGTATGCGGTGCAACTTCATTACAGTTTTTCTCAGTCGCTTTGGTGCATTTCTCACAACACAATTTATATTTGCACAACAGTTAATGTATTTCTCAAAACAATTAGTACAAATTGCAAAACCTAGTGGATAACCTGCAAAAGCGTGTCACTTCCTCAAAATGGAGAGCTCATTCCTCAAAAGCAAGTATTTATGTCAATGAAAGTGTCAGTGTCATCAAGATGAAAAGTCCTGACACCATTGTTTATGAACAAGATAGTCAAATGGCTTAGTCATGTTTTCATTATGACACTTTACTCTGTACATTTTTTCCAATGCAAAAATGTCAGATTTTGGTGACACTTCCTGAAAATGCTCAAGACAGCACTATATACTGTTTGCACAGCCATTTGAAAACTACAGTAAAGTTAGACATCACTGTATTTAGTGAGGTATCTGAGTACAAGACACTGAATATGTATGTTTCACATTTTTACTGCAGATGCTCTTTACAATTCTAATTTATTCACAGCTTTGTGTAAAAGAATAAATACACCCTTATTCACAACAAACATAAACTTCCATTGGGTAGAGCTGTGCACAACTGAATACAATATTGCAGTACATATTGGAACTGAACCTACAACATACACAGGTCTGTAAATCATTCATGAAATTGTTCAATTTAGAAAACATTTTCAGAAAAAAAGATTTAATTTAAAAATAAAATAAAATTAGCTTGACATATTTTGACAACTAATTCAACATTTTTGTATGTAATGACTCAAGTAATGAAATGAGGACTATTAGTTTTATATGGAATGACTATTCAGCATCCACAACTTTAGTTAATTTTGACTGACATGACATGAGCAAATGATAATGTTACAAACAGCAGAGAGTTGTATGAAAGCAATTGATGCATGTCCAAAAGCATTTGCAATTTGCTGGAAGGAATGAGAAACTGCTACTATGATGTGCACAAATGACTAATTGTTTTGAGAAATGCATTAACTGTTGTGCAAATGTAAATAGTGTTGTGAGAAATGCACCAAAGTGACTGAAAAAAACTGTAATATGCATGATAGCTTCGGAGACTGTTTACCTGTTTACAGTGTTCAGACGACAGAGAGACGCCACGTTGTGTTGCCGAAACAAGTGAAAGAACTAGAATTTGGAGACACCAATCGTCAGTGTTGCATTTATTAATCTGCTGCAACGAAGGGTTGTTTTAATTTTCCCTCTATGAGAGAGCTGCTGGAATCACGTGTGGACTACAGCGCACGCGACAGAATGCGTTTGTAAGGAACACTTTTTTACCCAAGAGTTTTTGCGCATCTGGAAATGGTCAAATCCGGTTTTGCCATTCGTCTCCTTTTTAAAAAAGACACAGTTCCAGTGCGATTGTCCTGTCTCGACAGATTTGTTAAGTGTGTGTGCAGTACAGTGCCCTTTGTTTAACCCAGATGGCAAAGTTATTTTGTATCGTCAGCAGTGCTCTTTCAGTTTTTAAAGACATACCTCAGTCAAAATGATTTAGTTACTAAGTTTACAGTATGTTAATATCACTGCAATATTATAGTACAATATTATAGACTGAAAGATCTGCTGTAAATGCTGCTCTCCGAGTGTAAACATGTTAACACAATCAAACTATTCCCGTCGTGCAGGATTTCGCCGCATTTTGTGACAGGATAGTCTATACACACACGGCTTTCTGACGCTACCTACCGAGTACATAAGTTCCAGAGAAATGCGGAGGATTTTTTTCTCCCATTCGCCGTGCGGTATCTAAGATATAATTAAAACTCCACTCTCCAGCAGTTCCTCGCTTTCATCATCTCGTTTGTCATGGGCGACATGCAGAAAATAATCCTGAATAAAAAGTTAAAGTGCCAAACTGCAGTTAAAGTCGACAAATTAATAATTTGGCAAATAATTTGATTAATGATGTCCATGTAAACAGTCACTATCTTTCTCCCCTGCGTCTGTGTGTTTGTTTTGCCTGTGATCAGCGCGTGCCCAAATGGAAACTCCCTTCTTTGCAAATCCTTCCCTCTTTAATTAACTCATTACCTTTAACACTAAGTTCAAAACTCTATTCAATTGAGTATACTTAACGTTCAGTAAATTTTAAGTTTATTACACTCATTTATTAAAGTTGACTTTTGGGTTTTACAGTGTACTAAAAATGCATGTGATTTGTCAATTTCTGTGCAACGTTTATAGATAGGCTAGTGAACTTAATATTTGCTTTTTCTGTGAGAACTATGCTATAATATTTAAGCGGGCCCAATTGCATCTCCTACTCAGAATATCCTACTTAGTGCTGCGGAACTGTTTGCGTTCTTTAAGACTTTCTATTGTATGAATTATGACTGCATGAAATGATATAAAAGGAAAGTGTGTTTGCTAATGTGCACTAAGACGTGTGCTGCGCACAGAAATCTGTGGTCTATGCTGAATTAGGTTCTCTTTCATCTAATGCAGGTTGAATTCTTTAAAATTATTGAAATTAAATACTTTATTCAAGATGGTATATGAGGCTGACTTGCCAAAACATGTTTTTAAAGCTTACGGTCACATCGTAGCTACGCTGCTTTTTCAGTAATGAAACTAATCACAAAAAGAAATTGTTGTTATCTAAAGTGGAGCCAGGGTGGGCCAATCTCCTGATTGGGTGCTGTGCTGTGTATCACAGGATTCGTTAAAATCTCCGGTCTTGCGTAAATGACACATCTTTGACTCCAAACTTTGTCAGACTCGTGCGAAGCATCTGGAGATATTAAAAACAATGACAGGTAAGTGGGAGTCAGGTTTTTCTGTTGTAGGTAATGGGACACAGCAAGGGCATCGCTGGAGATTATACTTGAACTGGACAACAGCTTGTGAATCACTAGAGATCAACAATCAGGTACAGAACTGTTCCCATTGTCATTTACAATAGATATGTAGGTAGGTAGAAAAATAGATTCCTTTCCAAGAAAAAGGGGTGGTGGGAATATAGGAAGGGAAAAAAAGAAAATAAAGTTTTCCCATACAAAAAAAAAAAAAAAAAAAAAGAATAAAAGCATTTTCAAGAGGAATGAGTGGTTGTGGTTATAGGAAGGAGAAAAAGAAAAGAAAATATGGGTGAAGTCTAGATAGCATACAGCTGCAGATAAGCACATAGCATCATTTTTGTAACACTGTATAACAATAATTAATATTTTTACAGTACTGTGATGGTTGGGTTTAGGGGGTGGTAGAAATTAATAAAATACATTTTTGGGGGGGTAATTTAATGAATAACAAATAATACTTGGTAAAACTACAGTTTTTACATTACTGTGACTGTTGGATTTAGGGTTGGGGTAGACAATAATAAAATACAATATATAAATAATTCTCGTTAACTTCCAGCCGCAACAGTTTCTGATCTAGCAATAACTGAAAAAAAAAGTCCTTCCAAAGAAAAAAGTCCTTCCAGGAAGTAGCGGTGGTGGTGGGAATAGCCACTTGTTAAGTGTGGCATCACGCAAAGCGGCTTCCGGGTCCAAGCGCTCTATCAAGCTGCATAGGTAGACTCATCAAATAGTAATAATAAACGTTTACAAAATGCTGTAATACTTTTGAAAATCACGACTGCAATGTATATATCCATGCCTAATATCGGATGGCCAGAAAGTGATTTATATATTTTTTTAAATATAAAAAGTATTGTGGTGGTGGGAATAAAGGAAGGAATAAAGGAAGGAAAAAAAAGTCCTTCCAGGAGGAAGGGGTGGTGGTGGGAATATAGGAAGGAAAAAAAAAAGTCCTTCCAAAAAAAAATCCTTCCAAGAGGAAGGGGTGGTGGTGGGAATATAGAAAGGAGAAAAAAGAAAGAAAAAAAAGTCCTGCCAAAGAAAAAAGTTCTTCCAGGAGGAAAGGGGGGTGGTGGGAATATAGGAAGAAAAAAAAAGTCCTTCCAAAGAAAAAAAGTCCTTCCAAGAGGAAGGGGTGGTGGAGGGAATATGGGAAGGAAAAAAAAGTCCTTCCAGGAGGAGGGGGTGGTGGTGGGAATATAGGAAGGAAAAAAAGGTGGGAATGTCCACTTGTTAAGTGTGACGTCACGGGAAGTGGCTTTCGGGTCCAAGCGCTCTATCAAGCTGTGACTCATCAAATGGTAATGATAAACGTTTACAAAGTGCTGCAATACTTTTGAAAATCACGTCTGCAGTGTATATACACACACACACACGCCTAATATTCAATGGCCAGAAAGTGATACATTTTTTATAAATTGTTAAAAATTTTGGTATTTGTCCAGAGACTGATGTGTACATTCCAGGAGGAAGGGGTGGTGGTGAGAATATAGGAAGGAAAAAAAAGAAAAAAAAAGTTCTTCCAAAGAAAAAAAGTCCTTCCAAGAGGAAGGGGTGGTGGTGTACAGAAGCCCTGAACCGCAAGATGAAAAAAAAAAAAGCAATCGTGGTGGTGAGGAAAAAAAAATTCATCTCGTTATAACGACATAATATCTCGTTATAACGACATAATTAATTCGTTATTTCGTCATAATATCTCGTTATAACGACATAATATCTTGTTATAACGACATAATATCTCGTTATAACGACATAATTAAGTCGTTATTTTGACATAATTAAGTTGTTATTTCTATATGAGCCTCAAGATGGCAGAATAAGACAAGGAACAGGTCAATGTGCATGCTTTAAGTAAAATTTTTAAGGTTTCGAAATTATAGAGCGCAATATGGTAATTTACCGGGCATATTCTTTCATATAGACACTGATGTGTTCACTTGTTGTTCCAGAATAATCTTTTGACTTCAAATGTAACTCATAAATAGCTGTAAAAGTTTGTGAAACACTAGGCGTTTATTAGCCTAGTTTTTGCAAGACATGATATTCTATCATTTATTTATTTAACATAATTTTGTAACTGTCTGCATCTTCATTTATCAAATTTGGTTTATATGTTAGTATTTTTGTTGGTGGTAAGTCTGTTAAGAGAACATCACGTTTCTACATCTATTCGCCTCCAAAATTTATTACGTTTGTTCTGCGCTGCATCATGTCCGACTCTAACTTTTAAGGGTGGGCCAATAGCGACATTCCAGTCACCGAAGTGTTACATTAAATTAGTTGTTATTTTCCAATTAAAATAAGACGTTTATAACTAGGTTGGCTAGAATGCCTTTAAACATTAGGCTTTGGAGAGCGCTAACAGATGAACCAAGACTAGGCTATCCATAGGCAGATAAATTATAATTTTTTTCGAAGTTTCAGTGCAAAAAAACAATAAAATACAATAGGACTAAAATATGGAAAAACTGCCAGATATACAGCACTTTGCCCACAATTATAACTTGGAATTGGTTTAAATTAGAATGCGCATGACGTTGATTCAATAATAATAATAATAATAATAATAATAATAATTTGTTGTTGTAAATATTAATATAATAAAAGCGTAGGTGTTTAATTTTCTATGTGTAGATTGCAGTAGCAGAAAAGAACAACATTGCTTCAAGTGTTTAAGATTTATTAGTCTATAATTAAACTCCTCGTTAGCTTGGCTTTCACCATGCTGCGCCTATTTCATTATATGTTCACTATTAGGCTTTTTGGGTTGTAGTCGCTTGGTTTACTCTCTTATAGTGCCTACTGCAGAATTGGTTAGAACCAGGAGCGCGTTTCCGAAAACCATCGTAAGGTTGCAAATTCCATCGTTTCAAACATAATTCTTTGATTTGGCGTTTCCCAAATCTGTCGCACACTTGAAGGCTTGCAATTACACCTCTAGAGCTGTGTTTAGAAGCATAGTTCCTGGCTGTGTTGTAGTTAGGTTATCCCCTTAAGCCCTATTCATTTAGAATGTTTCACGGTTAAACGGTATAAAAAAATAAAACATTAAAGTCATCTCTTTGTGGTGTAATTCGCTTTGAAAATATTTTTACAGTTCAGTTTGAGCGATCTTCATGTTGACAATTGCGTTCCCTTGCAGTGCACTTTGAAATCCTTGTTACGTTTCCAAACTTGTAAAAACTAAAATATATATTGCATACGTTAATGGTTTTAATTTACAGGTTATTTATTAAGAAATATATCTGTACTTTAGGCCCTATATGAAATAGCTTGTTGGAGCATTTCTGCAGTGGATTGAATGCCAAATTGTCCTTCAAAAAGGAAAACGAAAATAAAATAAAAACAAACAATATCCTACTTAATAATAATAATAATAATAACTATTATTATTGTTGTTGTTGTTAAGTAGGATTTTTAAAATTTCTTAATTGCCTAAATAGCCTACTGCAAATTGCAACCATTAATGATTTATATGAGATTGCTTGTTAGCTAAGTGGTTTTAAGTTTTGTAGTAGAATATGTAATATTCTCTGTAATATTTGTAGAGGAAACATTGGCTGAATATGTGCCGTTTACATACATTTGAAGTAATATGGAAACCAGTGCATGTTTTTACCAAAACTAATATTGGATTTTTTAATGAGTGTGCGTGTAAAAAATCATGAGCTAATATGCACAAAATGTTATGGGGTTTTTGTCTAAAGAAGTTCTTACTCATTTAGAGCCTCATTATAGACGCTTTAACATGTTTCTAATTATGGATCTGCGACAAAGCAACCACGGTTTTGGAAGGCCACTACATCCTTCTTTTTTCCAAACGATGCATCTTATGACAGTTCAGCCGCGAGTTACGTCGTTGTTTGGGAAACACACCCAGCTTTTTTTTTATAGTAATAATAATATGCAGTTTGGCTATTACTGATTTTATCAATGATACCGTTTATTAACACAGACAGATCATGGCTTCAGCTCCGAATGAGTAGATTAGGCCTAAATTATATTTTATTCTCCTTATTTCTTTCCGTTTTATTTCAAATAATATACATGTTTAAAGTTTTAGGTAAAGACATCAAACTATGCCCACACATCAAAGCTAACTCACTATTCATATAACCGGTATAAATATAGTGAAATCAGCATAACCGAGTCATCACGCTTCATTACCAACCAATATCAGTGTTAGGAAAAAGTTAAATATTACAATCTAATGTCATTTTAAAAAATAGTAGCTAAATGTGTTAAGGCATTACCCTAGTGTAGCAAAACAGTGTGAGAGGTTGATCCGCGGCAAATCCACTCACTCACGCACTATATAGCCAACCTGTTTCATTAATATCCCTGTAAACCTGACTTCGCAGGCCGATCTTTAAACTCAAAAGTCCTTACTTGACTGCTGCTGCATAATGGGATGTTTCTTTTCACAACTGTTAAAGTGCGCTTTAGCGATTTAAAAATGAAAGCAAACATTTAAAAGGGTTCTGCGTTTTGTATATATTATAGCTTTTAATAATTTTAATGATAATGAATATAATAAATTGATATTTATTATAGCGTAGACTACCTTAAAACTAAACGTTTTTATTAGTCTATTAATCTCGAACTGAAAAACTAATGTGAAAATGACAGGCGGTTGCATCTGCTAAAATTAATTTAATGACAGATTTCTTTAGCTTTTTGTTCCCTTTAGAGCTGAAAAAAGTTGTATTTAAATAATTAGTTAACCAGAACATGACTTGAACTAGGCTGCTCGGCTTCATGTCACGCACTAGTCCAGTTTTCTGAGTGATCCACTACTGGTCCAGTGAGTTAAGAGTGCACCTCCGCCGCCGCGTGCGCGTTTTAAAGGCTACGTCCTTTATGAAAACTGAGGGCACAAATTCTTTCTGAGGGGGCAATGCTGTTGCGAATATTTTGTAAAAGCCTGTAAATGCCCAACATGACAAATAGTTATTATAGGCTTCTATGTGATTCTGTTTATCTTTCACTTTAATTTTATTTAGGCTATATTATTATTTTATTTGACAATCCAGTTCATGTTTGGGCGCTGAAGCATAGCGGACTGGTTTTGAAGCACTTCACCTCAAATGTTATTCGTTCTTCTATTTTATCTAGCATAACTGACCAACAAAAATATTTAAACTAAGAGACAAACTATTCGAAATTCGTTTTAAAAGTATATAATTTTACAAGAAGAAAATACAAATTATATTTTAGTTTGAGCCCGTCCACTAACTGCGCGTGGATGATTTTCGGTCAGTGGAAATTATGGCTCATTTCCACTGAGTGGTACAGTATGGTACGGTTCGGTACGGTCACCTTTATCAAGCTTGCGTTTCCACTACAAAGGGTACCCTTTTGGTGGGCGTGGTGTACTACAGAGAGTTTCAGTCGACGTCATACTCGCTCGAACAAATGTCAACAGTAAAGCTGTACAGGTCGTTCACATTATATGAGAAGCTCTTCTAACAAAACAGATGCTTTAAACATATCAATACTTGTTTATAAATGTTTATTACTAACATTTCTATGAACATGATTTGATTATAACTGCAGATCAATGACAGTGTGACAGTGTTACAGCCTACTGTAACGTCAGCAGTTATATAAAATAAATAAATAAATTCAACATGTATGAACACATACAACCCCTTACAGTCTCCGATATGTTACTAATTACAGATAAACGACACACAGCATACATTAAGTCCTTATTTGAGTTCAAAAACAACACACAACATATACAGCAGCCCACAGTCAGAGCTAACCTCTCATCTGTGTCTGTAATCTTCAGCAGCACATGTAGCCTCTGTTAGAGAGAATTTCCGTCATTCCGAGTTCATAATAGTCCAAAAGGTGATGATAAACATTGCAGTTTGTTCATGATTCAGGTTGCTGAAACTATTTGCTCCTTACGGGAATCCTTGTAATCCTGTCTAGCTTCTCCTTTTTTCCGCGCTTCACTCTCGCGTTTGTCCTTTTCTTTCTGAATGGATCAGATGTCGAAGACGCTTCATTAATCACACACACCTGTATTATTATCAGCTCAAGAAGTTCGTTATATCAAATCTAGACGCAATCGCAGGCTCCCTGGAGAAAGCGAAAAACCGCTCGCACTTTTAGACTTTTAGATGGCCTCGTAAAACAACAACAGGACACGGCAGATTCTTGGCTTTGTGGCTGTTCATCAAGACAACGACAAGGTTTGTTTTGAGCCCGGGTCATCCATGTATCGTTATTATATGCATATAGTTGTCTCGGCTGTGCATTTAAAAACATGACGGCTCCATTGTTTTGATTCTGGCTAGCTCCACGAGATTGTGACGTATCTCTGTAAACCAATCAGTGTTCAGCTGCGCGTGTAGCTCCACCTTTTAGTACCCTTTCTCGTCTTTGGTACCCTTTCGAAAGGGTGCCGAAAAAGTGGTATGGTACGGATCGGTTTGGTGCGCTTTTGACAGTGGAAACGGCCATAAAAGAGTACCAAACCGATCCGTACCGTACCGTACCACTCAGTGGAAACGGGCCTATAAGGATTTAATCAGGTCATAATTTTAAAGATTGCGTCTTAAGCGTCTGATTTTTCCCTGGTGCTGATGTGCTTTTATTACATTTAGGTTTAAAAGAAATATTAACATTAAAAAAAAAACTAATTATGTTGTAAGTAAGGAATGCCCTTAAATAATGTAGCCTTTGACAATAAACATCACTGTTTCTTGAGATGGGGGGAAGGGGCGGGGCGGTGCTGGATTTGTGCATACCTTGGAATAAAATCCTGCAGGCGCCCCTGTTGTAGCCCATTTTGTACCTGATATTATTTTGTTCATTTGACACAGTTCACATTTAAGCACAGAGGTCTTGTTTTAGTGTTTTCATTTTGACACAATTATGAAAAAAAAAAAGATCAAACATTCATGTAGGCGATGAACGGCACAAATTCTGTTCATTTGTATTCTTTGAATAGACCTGCAGCATTTGTAAAAATATTTAACAACACCCTTAAGGGGTCTTCATTTATCACATTTGGTTGATTTTTTTAAATTTTTATATTGGTAAGACTGTTAAGAGAGCATTCTGTTTCTACATTTATTCACCTCCAAATTTGATTCCGCCTCTCCGCTCCATCATGCCCGACTCCAACGTTTTAGGGTGGGCTAAGCGACATTCCAGTCACCGAAGTGAAGTAAAAATTTATTTAGGTGTTGTTTTACAAATAAAATAACTTGTTTTCATCATTCTATTATTTTATTTATTAGGTTATGAGCTTACTGAACAAGTTGGCTAAAATAATCTATTAAACATTAGGATAATTGGAAAGCATTAACAGATGAACCAAGACTGTATTCAGAAGCAGATGAATGTTTGCTTTTTTCTTTCGAAGTGTCAGTGTAAAAAAAAAAAAAAAAAAGATACAAATACAATAAGACTAAATGATGGGAAAATGACAGATGGTATTTCGGTCAATAAACACTTTGCCCACAGTTATGGTGATTAAATTGGGATTGCTTTAAAATACAATGCACGTGTTTTGATTCAATAATAGTAGTAATAATAATAATAATAATAATAATAATAATAATAATAATAATAATAATTATTATTATTATTACTATTGATATTATTATTGTTATTATTTTATACATTTATTATACAAATTTTCTATCCATAAATTGCACAACAGAACATTAAGTACACTTCTGATTCCAGAATAATATTTTGAGGTTAAATTTATGTATACTTTTTTACTTTTTATTTTTTGCGTGTTCAAACTACTTATTTAAAATGACCTAAAACAGCACAATTCTTAAAATTTCATTGGGACAACTTAGTTTTTTTTAATGTTCAATCCACATAAATTTGTCAAAAGTGTTAAGTTAGTTTAATCAATTTGTAATGGGAATGAAATGAGCGTCCTCCAATGGGCCTTAACTTTTACTTTCTCTTTCATGGATAATGACGCACAGACTTCAGTTAGCATGCATGATTAATTTAGTTTGTTTAGCGCAAAGATTTGTTTCAAAACTATTTCTAAATTCAGTTCTAATTTCCAGCAAACGAACAAATAAACAATAATAAGGAATTGTGGTCTAAAAACTGAATTATATCCAAACACACGTCCTATGCCCCATAAGGTCGAAAACCTGACAGGTGGACAAATCTAAGCTTGTTTTTAATAAATCAAATGTAAATATGCATATAATAAATACTACTACTACTACTACTAATACCATTATAAAGCAAGTTGTGTATGAACTGAAAAAAGCCCGTGGGCAAAGTGCTGTACCATCTGGCAGTTTTTCCTTAATTTAGTCCTATTGTATTTTATTGTTTTTGCACTGACGCTTCAAATAAAAATAAAAAAAACATTTATCTGCCTATGGATACAGTCTTGGTTCACCTGTTAACGCTCTCCAAAGCCTAATGTTTAAATGCATTCTAGCCAAGTTATAAACGTCTTTAATTGGAAAACAATAACTAATTTAATGTAACATTTCGGTGACTGGAATGTCGCTTGGCCCACCTTTAAAAGTTAGAGTCGGACATGATGCAGCGCAGGACAAACGTAATCATGTAGAACCGGGGTGTCCTCTTGACAGCACCAACACCAACAAAATATACTAACATATAAACCAAATTTGATAAATAAAGATGCAATATAGATAGTTAAAACGTTACAAAACTATGTTAAATAAGTAAATTATAGAATATCATGTCTTGCAAAAACTAGGCTAATAAATGACTACAGTGTTTCACAACCTTTTACAGCTATTTATGAATTAAATTTAATGTAAAAATATTATTCTGGAACAACAGGTGATCAGTGCCTATATGAAAGAATATGCCTGGTAAATTCCCATACTTACCCTTTATAATTTCGCAACCTTAAAGATTTTACTTAAAACATGCACATTGACCTGTTCCTAGTCTTATTCTGCCATCTTGTGGCTCATATAGAAATAACGACCTAATTATGTCGAAATAACGACTTAATTATGTCGTTATAATGAGATATTATGTCGTTATAATGAGATATTATGTCGAAATAACGACTTAATTATGATGTTATAACGAGATATTATGTCGTTATAACGAGATATTATGTTGTTATTACAAGATAAGTTTTCTTTTTTTTTTCCTCACCACCACGACTTTTTTTTTGTTTTTTTTTTCACCTTACGGTTCAGGGCTTCCGTAATGATGGGAATATAGAAAGAAGAAAAAGAAGAAAAAAAAGTCCTTCCAAAGAAAAAAAATCCTTCCAAGAGGAAGGGTGCTGGTGAAAATATAGGAAGAAAAAAAAGTAGGGCTGTCAATTGATTAAAAAAATTATTATTAATTTAAAACTAATTAATCACACCTTTTTTGTGATAAATCATGATTAATCACGAAAGTAATTAATCATGACTAATCACGAATAAAAAAAATTCAAAATGCAGGCATTGCAAATATGGAAATTGGAAAATAATAATAATAATAAAGTATTGAGTACAAACAATTGTATTCATTGTAAAGTTGTATTGCGATTTGAGAACATTAATTATAAAGTAGAAACAATTTTGCTTAGTCCTCCCTAACATTTAGCCATTTGCTAAGACAGTCCAGTCTTTTGACATTATCAGGACACAACACGCACGCACGCACGCACGCACGCACGCACACACACACACACACACACACACACACACACACACACACACACACAGAGAGAGAGAGAGAGAGAGAGAGAGAGAGAGAGAGAGAGAGAGAGA
>CAIGQZ010032997.1:12011037-12081393 GCA_903798205.1 Danio tinwini
GTGTGTGTGTGTGTGTGTGTGTGTGTGTGTGTGTGTGTGTGTGTGTGAGAGAAAGAAGGAGAGAGAGAGAGTGCGAGAGAGAGAGAGACAATGTGAATGAGTGCAAGGGAAGGCTGTGCGGATAGTACACACACACACACACACACACACACACACACACACACACACACACACACACACACACACACACACACACATGATGGTAGTCACCATGTGCAAATTAAAGCAAAAGTCACGTTTAACTATTGGCCCTCAACAATATTTTCAGCCAGTCAGCTTTCTTATGTTTACAATCACTCTCATTGGTTGGTGATTGTTTCGGGTGCACTGAGCAGCGAAAATAAATAATGGCATAGTGGCCTACCTAAATAATATTTGTATTTTTAAAATGGCAAAAAGGCAGTAATGCATATTTTCATATTTTAAAACCACAAGTAAATCTGATAATATGCCTGATCAAACGAGATCTCGAGAAAATAAAACTGCGCAAATGGATCAGGATAGCGGGAGACAGAAGCAAAGCAATCTCAAGTCAAAACATGACAGAAGAGCAAACTAGCTAACTGTGGGCTCTTCTTGAAAATTAGAGTGTGCCTTTTAAATATTTTTTTCACTTGACATAAGTGAAGTGAACTGAATGGTGATTTTTCATATGATTTATGTTTGCAGCTACATGCTTTTATTACCCATCACTGACCTATAACCTATGACCTATTATTATATGGCACAAAATAATTAAGACCATTCAGAAATGTGATGCTCTTATCACTGTTTAATGATGTCATGTTCCAGGAAAACTGAAATTGTTTGGTGGATGTCGGTCATGGTAACTGACCATGGTAACCATTTCCTGATATTGTTCTGGGAATTATTTATTTTCAAATTAAGCACTGCACACACCCAATTAAACATTAAACTGTTAGACTGATTTAATCTTGATTTGTTATGCAGTTTAGCTTTGGTTAAAGCAATACACATCCCTTGGCTTGATTAAATCTCAATGGCTTGTTCACCTTGAAATATCATGGGTGAACATGTTTATTCTTTTCGTTTCCCAGTACATATTTGGAGAGCTGGGCCAGTACACATACAGTATCAGCATTTCAAAGGAGAGGTCTGAACTTTTACTATATGGCCAAAAATTAACAGAGTGCCTTTAGAGAAGTCTTTACACTTCATTTTGATGATCTCCTATAGATATTGTTGACAACAGTATATATAGTTGAAGATAAAACTATTAAGTCCACTGTGATATTTCAGTTCTTTCAACTTCTTTAAATTTGCCTTGAATAAAATAATTATTAAAAACAAAACGACAACAGAAAACCCACTAAGGTCAATATTATTAGATTATTCGGAAATTTTTTAATTGGCTACAGAACAAACCACTGTTGTCCAATGACTTGCAAAATGTACTTAATTTACATACTTATTCATCAAAGTTATTTAATTGCACTTCATCCAAAACTCACATTTTAAATAGTGTTATACTTTTTACTATTCCCGAAAGAATCATGTCAGAATAATACAGAGGTTTTTATTAGTCTTGCTATATTTGACAACAGATTTCAGACAGACTTTAAAGGACATTGATACCTCAAATTGAGCCTTTACATACAAATCATTAGGTCTATTTCCCCATAAAACATAAAAACAAAAAGCATGAGAGTGTAGGTTATTCTTATTTCTGTGGTTTTATTTCTGAGCAAAAATATCCATAATTATTATCCATAATTATTTACCATGATCTTTAGAAGACGCCAACTAAAATGCCACTTAATTTAACAAGAGTTTATATACCAAAAAAAATCTTGACAGGCATATTTAGAACAAAAATCATTTAAAGAGTTCACACTTAGATATTGCTTGATAATATTAGCAAGTTTGGCATGCTGTCCCGGGAAAGTTCCCCGAACTCGGAGATAATTGAGCCCAGGGCTCCCGCCTGCTCAAAAAGCATGTAAAGGGGTACGAGATCAGGTTGTTCTCGAGAGCTCCCCCTGGTTAAAAGAGAAAAGGGGGAAGATAGGGTGGAAGGGGGATTCTTCGAAAAATAAAGATAAGTAAGTTTTTTAGACAGGCTACTTATAGTGAATTTGGATTAATCTGATTGTCTTACTAATGATTGCGGAGGAGAGACCAGCCACGATCAATAGAAACTGTATATGCTGAATGACGGTGAAAAATTACCCATGCTATTACATTTTTTAATAGTCATTTGAAACATTTAAGTATTCACTTTAATTGCATAAATATTTGTCATATTTATAAACACTAACATGACATTCGCTGTGTTTCAAAAACATTTTGAACCCTAATGCAATGCTTTATATTGCGCTGCTCTTGACCAAGCCTTCCATCTCTGCAGTTTGTTCCTGTATTTGTTTAAAGGAGAGCATGAGATTTGTGTCAGGACTACACAAGTGGCCCCAACGCTGTCAAAAAATACAGACAAGTAAAAACATCGTTAGAATTTTAAGCACATTTACTTTTGGTTCATCTTGTTCACCTCTTAAAGTATCGTAAACATGTTCAGTTTTACCTGTTTCATACTTTCTTTACCAGCACACATTTGGCCCAGCGCCCATCCAGGCACCAGCAGAATGGAGGACAGAGCTAGCAACCAGCCTAGTGCATATGCCCAGTCTGGATACACATACCAGCGGTTAAAAGTTAGAGGTGTGTACCTCACCATAGAATAAACAAGAGACATCTGGAATAAAAAACAGAGGAAAAAGTGTTACAAATACATTTATATTTATGCATTTAGTAGACATCCAAATTAATTGAAACTCATTTACAGCATATTTTAGATAAAGTGTTAAACATATATTTTTTTATGGGTCAGAGGTGTAGAATCAGCATGGTCAGGGGGGATGTGTCCCCACCAATATCCACCTACTATTGAAATGTCCCCACCAATAATTAAACTCACTTAAAAAATTACACTGTCAACCTTAACTTAGACATGCAGAAAGGGTTAAATAATTTTTGTAATGTACAATCACCTTTTCTACTCGAGTCCCACCACCCCCAAACACATATGAACATTGTGATTGGCTGTGCCTTTCCCTGTTGTAATGTAAGATATCTACGTTAAAATATAGCAGTAAAACTGTGAGGGAATTTTTACTGTGCAAGAAAAGAATAAGGGGTGTGACGTGGTTGACATGTAAGTGAGGATGGCGAGAAAGAAGGTGGACATACAGTAAGAAGATTTTTTTAAGAAATGTGTAAGTCAAATAAACTCAAGTTCACTACTGAATGAGTCTATCATAACGGTGATACCATTAATGCTAGTGTTTTTTATGCTAGGGTTCATTGATCCCAACCAATGTCAAGAGAAAACCTACAACCTTGTTATTGGTTCAAGCATGGTGATTTTTGTTCAGAATAAAACGCGTGATGTTGTAGTTTTTAGTAACATTATTTACTTTTAGAATGACTAATTGAATATAATAGTCCATTTTATGATTAAGCATAAGTGTCTGTGATATCCAGCTATACAAACCAGGGACACAAGAGGAGTCAAGTATTTCCAGCACAGCATGAACCAATAGTTGGGTCGTGACTTTGTCATGTCCTCAATTATGTCAAACATTTTCTCAGCCCCTGTGTCATGAAAACAATTGTACAAAAATAGATATTGAGTCATATAACATTTTGTTATACTGTGTTTGCTTAGATTTCTGTATTCTTCTAGTGATATAGTCTGTATATAATGTTTTGTAGCTTGTTTGACACTCACCGAAGATCCAACCGATGGCCAGAGACTCAAACACAGACAGGAACAGAAGACAGGCTCCATTACAGGCGTAGTTATCAAACAGCTGGAATACATACATCCCACCCTGGCGATCACAATGCAAAATTACAACTTGATATAGTAGAAGAATATTGTGATATTATTGGTGTTCTAGACAATTGTCACATTTCTAAATTGAGTTGTTTAATAGATGCTTTGTAATATGCATTTTTTTGGGATGTGGTAGTAACATGGTTCTTTAAGACATGACTGCTGGCTTTCAACCTGGGCTTTGAGCATTAATCAGGGCTACCAGACCCTAGAACACTACCAAAAAGACACTGCAATTTGAACTGCATCTACACTCATGTTAGTCTGTCTCTCCTTATTCTGAGATTCACATGGTCTTGGATCTGGCCTGTATCCAGAACAGATGGTTGGTGCCTGAGGTGTGGACTTGAGTCATGTGACTTGGACTCGAGTCATGAATTTGATGTCTTCAGACTCGACTTGACAAAATATAAAAAGACTTGCAACTCGACTTGTACTTGAACATAAATGGCTCGTGACTTTCACTTTGACTTGCGCCTATTGACTTGTAAAGACTTGCTACTTCCCTTAGATTAAAAAAGATTAAAAAGTATGTTGACACGGACCGCTCTCTCTCTGTTCATGTGTCTGTGCGTGTGTGTGACGGAGAGCATGCGCGCATTCGGCACGACATCCAATTAAAATACTGTAGATTGATTTGATTCGACAGTGTCCAACGTGACTACTATGAGGCGCTGGAGTAGACAAAAGTCAAGTGAACGCAGAGAGACTGAGCCATTATTCACGCGCCAATACTCAGTCTCTCGCGCATACATCCGGTCTCTCCCGAGCGTATTCAGTCTCTCTGCGTTCGCTTGACTTTTGTCCACTCTGGTGCCTTATATCTTTCGTGCTTTTGCTCTCCAGAGATCTTCCTGTTAAATAGGTTATCCCAAGAATGTTGATATGGTTTATATATTGCTACAGTATTTATTAACAATACATGAAAAATTAAAAGGTTAAGGTAAATTCTATAATAAATTCTAGTGTTTTTGAGTGTTAGGTATACTGCCTATGTTTTAGGCTAGTATTTTTTACAACTTGTTAATGAATGCTTCAGCATACTGAAGTATTAAGAATAGTAAACTGATAAAATGAAATAAAAAGTGTAGTTTTACTACAGTAAAGTGTGGTGAATTGTAGTATAATATACCCTATATTGTAAAAAAACACAGCACTGGGTAATTTGTTTATATTACACTTGTGTTACCATAGCAACTATAGTATTACCACAATAGATTAATTGAAGTACTTTACTGTAGTAGGCTACTATTCAAAACACAGTACATGCCATCATATGTGTTCAG
The DNA here is from genome assembly GCA_903798205.1 of Danio tinwini. Classification (NCBI taxonomy): domain Eukaryota; kingdom Metazoa; phylum Chordata; class Actinopteri; order Cypriniformes; family Danionidae; genus Danio; species Danio tinwini. The sequence goes on from CAIGQZ010032997.1 coordinate 12,016,180, forward strand.
GGGCCCTGTGGAACAACTTCTCCTCAAAATGAAGAGGATGCCAGGGAAAATGTCTTCCAAAATCTCATCAACAATGTGGAAGACAACAGAGACTAGTTCACTTTATTTTAGTTGCCATGATAAAATGGGATTGATAGTGACATTTATTTGAAGAGTAAATAGTACAGTAGACTATAATACCTTATCAAGTTTTTCCTTATTTTTATCACAGTTACATTTCTGCTTGCTTTAGTTTTTGTTAAATTTTTTTTTTTGATTAGAATGGTGCACCTTTTGGATGTTTAAAATGTATTATTTACATCCAACGTCTATTCCAGGGGCGTCTTCAAGGGGTGGCCACCCCAATACGATTTTGCTGATGACATTATTAATTTAAATGTACTTACGTAAATTCACAATATTTTAATAAATAAATAAATAGCAGCCACTTAATTATTGTGAATTCATTGGTGCCACTGAAGTAGCTGATTAACCCCCCCCCCCTCCCTGATCGTCGTTGACAGCACGCACACACCTTCAATATAGACAGCAATGGCAATTTATTATTTATCTTGACCTCTTAAGGCCCAAGGTGTTTTTTTTTACATGCTTTTTAATTTCTCTTTGCTATTTGGGCTTATTGGAACCTAATTAGAATAAAAATCTAAGTATCATCTTTTGATATGATGTACTTTTAGAGAAAAATTATGTCCATATATGTGGACTCGTAGTCCCAATTTACATAAAACACCTTTTCCTGAATGTTTTTAATGCATAAACAACATAGAATTTTTTTTTTACTTGCTATGACTATCAGAGAGTAAAACATAAGTTGGCAGTTCATTCCGCTGTGGCGACCACAGATTAATAAAGTGACTAAGCTGAAAAGAAAATGAATGAATGAATGAGTAGATTTAAAAAAAAATAAATTACAATGTTTCAAGAGTATTTAATTAAATGAATTAAAACCACATTATTTCATTTACCAGAAACAAAAATATAACATCACACTGAATTCATAATTTTTTTTGTGTGCCACCCCAAGATTTGGTGTGGCCTCTTCTGGCCACCACTAAGAACATTTTCTGGAGGCGCCACTGGTCTATTCTCTGTGCTTTTAAGGGCTTTATCAAACACCCGGCGCAATGCGGCGCAAGGCCCGATGCAAATGTTGTTTGCTAGTTTCAGCTGGACTGGAAAGTGTCGTTTTGACGTTTTTCACCACGCTGTTCAAATTATTACTTTCTACATAAATAAAAAAAACATTGCTTTCATGCCTTCTTCATCTCGGGGGGCTTTTTCAGTTTATTCAAGACAATGTGCTTTTGTACAATGTTATTATTATTAGCAGTATTATTTATCATATGCATTTTTATATTTGTTTTATTAAAAACACGCTTAGATTTGCACATCTGTCAGGTTTTAGACCATATGGGGCATAGCATATGTATTTGGATATAACTCAGTTTTTTGACCACACTTGATTATTATTGTTCATTTATTAGTTTGCTGGAAATTAGATTAGATTATTCCACTTACAAAGTGTGCCATGCAAATGCGCTATGGTGTGACGCAACTGACTCTTAAAGAGAATGGGGGATAAGACTCTAATTGATTTATTCTCAAAACACACCCATAACTCATTAAGAGAATAAGCTCAACCCTGTTAGATGGCGCAAAGAGGAATTTTCCATCCTTAAAATAGCAAAAGTGGATTCTGACACGCCCTTAATGCTTTTGTGCCCTGCGCTTTGGACTTTGTGCTTAGATCTTTAAAATAGGGCCCTAAGTGTTTGAAACTCGAAATATCTCATAATATAACATGCAAAAAATGTTATGGTTTATTAGATTAAAGATTTAATATGTAAGTCTATTTTAGTAATTTGGTTATTGTTAATAAATAGTGCACCAATATAAGTCATATCAAAAAGCACGAAAGGAAGAGGGAGCACAAGACACACATTGAGAGTCTGCATATAATGTTCATTATGTGAAGAAAAAAATGTTATTGTTTGTATGAAGTAGCCTACTTCATTGAGAATATGTGCTACCATTTTACATTGCTGCTAGATGGATTTGCATCTCAATCTCCTTAGCACACACTAGATTCAATTGACAAAATACCAATTTCACTCAATTTTACTTTGCAGCATACAGGAGTTGTTGGTCCACTGCTGCCTCATTAAGGTCGTTTATGTAATTTTAGTTAATCACAAGTTGATCACCGAAGATATAACATAGCACAACTAAACCTATTGAATTAGACAGCAGTAGACCTGCAATTTCTGTGTGATGTGAGGCAAAATGGACTCTATTGAGGTGGAACTCGTTCTTGTGCAATATGCTGTGGAGACGAGACGCAAGCACTGTTCAGCATTTTTTCAGAAAATTACATTTGTATTTTTATGTATCTGAGTAATGTTCTTAAAAAGGTTTGTTTAATCAATACAGATCCCACAACCATACATAATTAGTATACATTTTATTTTTCTATTAAAAAGACTCAAAAAGACTCGAAAGTCAAACCGTAGGACTTTGGACTTGACTTAAGACTTGTTGGCCTTTGACTTGGGACTTAACTCGGGACTTGAGGGCAATGAATTGAGACTTACTTGTGACTTGCCAAACAATGACTTTGTCCCACCTCTGGTTGGTGCACTAATGATGAACTCAACACAGCCCCAGCAATATATGCTTGTTCTGGAATACTGGCAATGATTGAGAGAGCTCTACAGTTATAAGGAAAAGTTACTAGATTTCTCAAGACTATATCTGCTTACCTTTTTCCAGAGAAAAGATCATGACTGTATTTTTCAGGTAATCGTGGTCAGCCTATGGTAATCAACTTTCCTCTCCCTACAACGACCTGTGTTACCTTTTATTTCATCATCAGGGACTCCGTTAATACTCACCTTTCTCATAGCCTTACTGTCTAGTCTTGACAATTGATACTGTTCAGTCAATACCACCTTTCCTCTTTCTGTGTTCTTAGATTATCTCTACTCTTTACATCTAGCGTTTTCTACCAAACATTCATCTGCTTGCTGTTGTTTATCAGATGTGCAAAGAGTAATTTAATATTCTAATCAAGTTAAAGTACTGTTACTTCAATAAAATATCGCTTAGGTAAAAGTAAAGTTACATGTCTATAAATCTACTCCAGTAAAAGTAAAAATCAACTCCCAAGAGTAATTTTACTTTGAGTAACTATTTCCTTTAACAGCTAAAGTGGGGTAGATGGACGATTTTTGTGTTAGTTTAAGAAGGACAAGGGGATATAAATTTCCAGTTAGTTATGAATAAACAACTTAAAATATTTAGTCCAATAACAAAAAACTAAAATAATATAATTATTTCAAAGATTTTACAGATTATCCTATTTAACAATTTAAACATCACTGCCATTGAATATGGCATGAATTCAAAGTGGATTCAGGATTCAAGCCTTGAAATCAAAATGGGTCAGGTATTAATTATTTAAGATGAAATTGTGCTATTGACAGATAATAAACCTGGCGAACAACAAACCAAATAAATAAATAACAAAATAAATCAAATAAATTGAATTGTACGGCACATCTGTAGATCTTAACAGTTTATTTGGTTGTCATATAATTTTTTTTTTATTTCTGTAGCAAAGAAATTCCTGTTTACGCCAGTTGAAACAAACTGTTATTCCCAAATTTTTATGGAACATTTGCTATCTTAACTAAATTGTGCATTAACAGTTTTGCTCCAAGTCTCCATTAATATCTAATCCTGGTGCTAACTGATATTTTTACTAATGTCACAAATGCAGTTGGGCAAGTTAATTCCAAAGTGTAATACATTATGTATTACTAGTTACTGTCATCTTTTTGTAATTAGTAACATAACAATATTAATGTTTCAGAGATCGTCACCTTAGAATTATAAGGTTCTATCTGACATTTTTGTCAAAATTGAGTTATTGATATATTGACAAAAGAATTTACAATAAATACAATTATAAAATGTAGTCTAAAAAATATATACAAAAAAATATATATATACATAAGATGTAATCTAAAAATATACGTAAAAAATAAAAAAATGTACATTCTATAATTGTATTTATTGTAAATTCTTTTTACAACTCTACTTTTTGTATTTTGTATTAATATTATATGTTAGGCACTTAGCGTCTGAGAGTAACGAAGTTTCAATTCTCTGTATGTCCTGTACATGTGGTTGAATTGACAATAAAGCTGACTTTGATTTGACTTTGATACTCTTATTAAATGACAACTTATTTACATTATGGGATTTTTTTATAAGTCGTTTACATTTTAAGATGTTTTATTTAAAAAAAACAATGTTACACACAAACTGTTTGCTATGGAATGCAAAAACTTTGAAGCTCAATATTTCAAAATCATCCAGAACGCAGATAGAACCTTATAATTCCAAGGTGACGAGATGTAAAGCATTACACTACATTTGTATTACTTTGATAAACCCCCCCCACAAAAGTATGACTATGTTTTCTAACATACATTTTGCTAAAAATTGTAAATATTTAAAGAGATTTAGAGTTTGCACGAGGAGTCTGACAGCAGTCAGTGCTACACAGAGAGATCTGATCATAAATTTTTTTTAAAATATACAGTTGAAGTCAATTATTAGCCCCCTTTTATTTGATTTGATTTTTTAAATATTTCCCAAATTATGTTTAACAGAGCAAAGAAATTTTCACAGTATGGTGAAATAGAATCATTGGTGATAATATTTTTTCTTCTGGAGAAAGTCTTGTTTGTTTTATTTTGGCTAGAATAAAAGCAGTTTAAATTTTTTTTAAACTATTTTAATGTCAATATTATTAGCCACTTTAAGCAATTTTTTTTCTGATAGTCTACAGAACAAACCACCATTATACAATAACTTGCCTAATTAGCATAACCTGCCTAGTTAACCTAATTAACCAAGTTAACTCAGTAACATATATGATTTAAATGTAGCAAAAAAAAATGTTGCAAAATATAGTTAAGTAAATGTAAAATTACAGATTTGAAATACTATGAAAAGTTCATAACTCAATTACAGTAACATGAGTAAATGTTTTTACTTTCCACCTCTGTTGCTTGTTTTCTTCACTGTTACTTGTTTTGTGTGTTATGCCAGCCTGATCTCTTGAGGAAAAGTAAGTATTTTACGTTTTGTCAGTTTCGTTGCTGATTCGTACAAATTCGTAAGAGTTGAGTCGAACGAAAATGTACGATTTTAAAAAGGAGGCGTGGCACCCAACCCCACCCCTAACCCCAACTGTCATTGGGTGATAAGCAAATCGTACTAATTTGTACGAATTAGATCATACAAATTCATATGAATTAGCCACTAAAGCAAAAAGTTACGAATTGCCATGAGATTACGTTGGTTATGCAGTATTTTCACTCAGATTTTTGTTGGTATTGGTGGTTTATAAGGACTCTTTATAGACGTAATGTATTTTATACAGTAAAAACAGGTTATTTTATGGCCTTACCCCTAAATCCAACCATCACAGGAAACCTGTGGCACAATTTGAATGCAAAAAGACCCCGTTAAATATGATTATAAGCATTTTAATTATGAGGACACAAGGCATGTCCTTATAAATCACAACAATGTTGTAATACCTAGGACATTTCCATGTCATTTTACAAATTTCTGTCCTTGTAAACCACCAAAACCAGAACAAACACACAGAGACGCACACACACTGCTCTGACCTCTGTAACCATAATGAGTTGTGCGAAGAAACATATGAAACAGAGGAGCAAGACAAAAAGTTCTCGACGACCAGCTCTGCGCAGCACCTCGGGGAACAAGTCCATCACTGATGTAACCACACACTCTATTAAAACAAACTTTGAAGGATACAGCAGAAAAATCATTCAAAATGTTAGAACTCATAATAAAACGTCAAACGATACATTCTATAAAAAGTTATATTATAATTTGCTATAATCTGTTGACTTAATGTTATAAGCATTTTGTATAGTGTTAAGGCTGTCTCATTTTGTAATAGGATTTTGAGAGACAGATATAATTTTTTTCAAATTATTCTGCTGCTGAGGTTCAAGATTACTGAGTATTTTAAAAGTGCAACTCCAACATTTCTGTTAAAATTCTGTCTTCATTCAAGACAAACTCAGTTTAATTGAATTAATTTAGAACTGCCTCTCATATACATATACTTATAATTACTTTAAATCCATATTATTATTAAAATTATGGTAACACTTTTAAGTCACAATTCATGGTATTAACAAACCAATAACTAACACTACTAACTTAATAAACTGCTAATTAGCTGTTTATAAATAGTTAGTAAGGTAGAAGATGGGTTAAGGTTTTGGGTATATAGGATTAGGAATGCTGAATAAGATCATAATTTATAACTACTTAAGAACAGTTAATAACTTAATAACAGGGAGGTAATAAGCTAATAGTTAATAGCAGGAATTGACCTAAACTAAAGTATTACCAAAGTTATGGTTAACCCAAAAAATCTGTCATCGTTTACTCATTCTACCAGTTGTATTTTCTTTCTTTGGTTAAACTGATATTTGGAGGAATTTTGGGAATTGACTTTCATAGTTTTTCCCCACTAATGGATGTCAAAAGCTTCCAGTTTCTGTATAACTCATGAAAAGCCAAAACATATTGATTTACCAATCTATAAGTTGTTAATGGAGCGGCACGATGGCTCAGTGGTTAGCACTGTTGCCTTACAGCAAGAAGGTCACTGGTTCGTAAAGTATTAAATCTCTAATAACATAGTATTAACTAAGTGTGTAAACACATGCGTTGATTACCACAACAGGTTAATTAACAAATTATTTTCTGAGGTGTAATTAAGTCATGACACAGACAGGAGGATCAACTACTACTTACAGTATATAACCAATTAACAGTCCTGTGCCTCAACATAACATAATTGTACCTTTAAATCATTAGCTAATAAATAACCAAAGCTGACAAATGGAAGTTAAAGTACTTATCTTGACTGACTAGTGTGGTAATTAACAAATTGATTTACATTAGGAATGCTCCGATCAAGATTTTTGCAGCCAATACCAAGTACTGCTTCCTTGTCATGGTGATCGGCTAATACAGAGTACCGATTCTAATGCTTCAAACTTTATAATGCATAAAGCACATTTTCCCTCTAAGTATGATACTTAAGTGGAGATCTCTCCTTAGCTAAGAGTATAAATTAAGGATGCTGCATATAATCTTATAAACACATTGCTTATAACCATTAAATATTATTATTCATAAAATAATATATTCATTAAATAATATTTTATATTATTATTATTAAGTAAATATTTATTATAAATATATTTTAAATATAAGTAGTTATATAATTAATAATAAGTTATATATAATTAATGTTAGTCTTAATAATTATAAGACTAACATTGCAATTTGGAAACATTGCAAATGATGAAAGACAAATTAATCTGTTAATTAACCTAAGTTTGGAGCGCAAATTTGATGTTTACGTAGTTAAATGCACTTACGTAGTTACTTACGTAGTTATAAATCCATTACTTCTTTACTACAGTTTATTGTAATAAGTAAATTAGAAGAAGTTATATGATTAAATATTCATGTAAAAAAATAAAACTGTATCTAATATTTTCAGCCAGGTTTTGAAATAGCAATTATGTCAAAAACACAGAACTTTCAGTTCTTATATGTAAAAAAAAAAGACCTAAATACATGCAAGACCATTCAAATATTTTGCTTAACTCCAAATAACACATTCACCTGTGTTCATGAAATCAGTCAGATCAGTGAGTGCTGATTGAGTCATGAAATCTGATTATCAGGATTATCATTATGTTATTAGACAATTTATACATTATGGCTCATTTAACTAATCACAATTGATTGATTGCTTAATGCATGAATTATATAGAATGCTCATAGGTTTCTCATGCAGTAATAATTAATAAATTATTTAAGTCATATACAATAACTCATGAATATCCGTGCATTAGTTAAGGATTATTTAATGCACATTACTGCACCTTGTATAGTCAAGTGTTCCTGGAAAATGGTACAAACCGTTTGAGCGATTTAAAATGATTCTTTGGGGTGAACAATTGCTTTAAAATGTATTGTGTTGCTCTGTAGTATGATTACAATGCGATATATTTAAAAGTTATATGTTGCTTTGCATGTAGATAGAAGAGACATTTGAACATATTCAAATAAAAGTATAATTTAGTTTTAGTTTTATAAACTACAATTTAATACACATCCAAATGCTTTAAACAAACAAGGGATTTTTCAAAAGAAAATCTCTGTATGTGTTTCAGCTCACCTGTGAATCTAGGCCTAGCAAAATAATCATGATGAAGAAAAAAACAGCCCACAACTGAGGAAAAGGCATCATAGCCATTGCCTGTGGATAAGCAATGAAAGCTAATCCTGGACCTGACAAAGACAGAGAGAGAGATCTGATTTTGAACATTTTACATTTATAGTGATTAAGTTTGTCGTAGTATGTTATAAACCTCCAAGGTTTAATTGAAATTGCAGTACCTGATTCTGCTACTTCTTCAACGGGGACACCCTGCACATGAGCCATGAAGCCCAAGACTGAGAACACAGCAAAACCAGCCACAAAACTGGTGCCACTGTTCAGAAGGCAAAGCCAAAAGCAGTCTCTGGTGGACATAGATTATAGAAAGTGTCATTGCAACAGATTCTGCATTTATTTTGATATTTTCCATGACATCAGTACTAACCTGTAGCAATTGTTGCTGTATTGATTATAGCTTCCAAGTGCAATGAGAATACCACTACATACACTATAGGAGAAGAAGACCTGAGTTCCTGCCTCCATCCAAACCTGAACAAACACACATCACCCACATTTGAATTTATTAATAATTTGTTTCAAAGCTTTCAGTGTTTCAAATGTTATGACTAAAACTGATTTCTGCAATCAGAATTTCTAGCTATTGTACAAAGTTGTGTTTGAAACTTGTTGTGTTAACCAAAAAGCTTTTTGTCATTTTTATTAAGTAGTGATGGGAAAATATGATGGCTGATTTGAACACAGTAGTTGTATTTTATGCATTTATCTTCTTATATGACAAAAAGTAATTCAGTAGGACAAAGCGCAATAATACAATTCTTAGCTAAACGTGTCTGTTATTATGTCTACACTGTAAACCTGACATAACACAGAACCCTTTTCTGAATGTTTTCAATACTGAATTAGCTTTTACTGGTGTAACAGTTCCATGAGATTATGATGGAATGAGCTACAACCCTGTCTGTCAAAATGATAAACGATGAGAAAGTCTAAAGCAACCTTTGGTTTTAAATGACTTGTTGTTTATTTGTCTATAAGGTATCTTAGAGGTCGAGAACATACAGTAAAGAAGTTACCTGTGGGTCAGCAAGACGGGCCGGTTCAGGGTACAAGTAAAACACAACCCCCTGCAGAGCTCCAGGAAGAGTCAAACCATGAATCAGCAACACAAGCAGCATCACGTAAGGAAATGTAGCTGTGAAATACACCACCTAAGTAAAATACAACAAATATTCATACTGACACTGAGAACATGACTGAGAGCATATATATACAGGGCTTAACATTAACACCCACCAACCCGCCAAATGCGGGTAGATTTTAGCTCTGGCAGGTTAGACAGCCACCTCCACTAGCCACTTTGGCTGGTTGAAAATCATTTTTTAATTGTAGTTTTCTTAAAAGCAGGGTTCGACAATAAGGATGGCCCAATATTCGTGCAAATGTGATCTTAGAATCGAGACGCAGCATGACTGACAAAAATAATTGTGTTTGTGCAGGCAAAAGAAAGCCGGTTGATTACCGAATGAGAGTATAATCACTCACGCCAACAGCTGATGTGATGTGATCAACCGTTTAAAACACGTGCGAGCTCCCGTTTTCTTGCTTGAAACAACCGTGCCTGGAAACGCAACTGGTGTGATTGGTTCTCTTTCAAATAGACTAGACCAAAAGTTATGTTCATGCACTCACAGTCCTGCTGCTTTCAAGAGCTCCAGATTGGTTTTAGTAAGCAACACCGGTTGCTTTCGCTTTAACCATTATTTATATATATAATATCCTATACCAGGATATAGGATATTAACTTTCAATTTATGTGTAGTTAACTGGTGTTAACTGTTTTTTTATTTTTTTAAGAAATGTTTTGTTAAATAAAATGTATAGTATACAGCAATATTTTGCTTGTTTTTACATTATTTAAAATTTTGTGGTTAATAAATAATTATTTATTTATTTTTAGTGTGGTCAGAGATGAATTTGGTAAATCTTTTGAGCTCTGAAAAGTCATGTGAAATAAAAACTAATTGTAATACAACATTATGAAACCATGACCGATGTGCTCATGCTCCCTGAGCAAGCTTATACACAAAAGTAAAATGAATTAGGAGGCGTGTGGACATTCCACACAATCTAAATCAAGTAGTTTTAGCATTTCAAAGTCATATTTATGCATATAAATAAATAAATAAATAAATAAATAAATATATATATATATATATATATTTTTTTTTTTTTTTTAAGTTTGTCCGCTTAATGCATTCAGAAACTGTTATTTAATCAAACAAAATCCAGCATTAAAGTACTCCACAAGATGCAATTAAATCAAGTATTAATTCCATAGTGGTGTTTTGAATTGGCAACGGAGGCTTTCTCTTGGATATAAATATAGTCAACTTCAGATCAATCCATGGAGGAAAAAAGTAGTTCCTGACACAAAAGTGTGTTATTACACTTTTTACACACTAAAGTTGCGTGGAGCGGTTGTATAAACATAATATCACATGAGTAGCATTGCAATATGGCTGTATTACAGCACAGCGGGTCAAATTAGGTCAAATCACTTATATCACCTATTTATCTTACATATCAAGAAGGCTAAACAACTTTCTACAGTTTGACAAATATTGCAGCTGTTGAACAACTTAATGGTCTTTTTTGTCAATAATGTAGTTGTTTAGATTGCAACTACGCAGTTTACTGATAGTGCCTATTTAAAAATATTTTTTTCATAAATTCAGGAATTTCATATAAATTGCAGTAACATTTAATAAAAAATATTTTTGTAGTACAAATTTTGTAGTAATTTAGCACGACTTGAGCAAAGAAATTGACGTTACATTGTTCTTGCAGAATAGAAGAAAGAACAGAAGAGACTGCATAATAAGTCAGTGGATAAAAATGTTTTTCTGAGCATAAGTTAAAAAAAACTTGAAAAAATCTTTAAAGAACTGGTGAGTGACTTTCTAAGTCAATCTTTCTTTTGTATGTTGTAGTGCTGTATTTATACCATAGTCTGGTAGTGGTTCTGATAGTGTTTGCTTTGCCTTGGCTTTTTCGGGGTTAATTGATCTCCTGATTGCAACAGAGACATTTGGGGAAATATCTCTAGACTAATGGCATTTCATGCCGTTCAGCCTAATAATCTTAAAATGTCAGCAAAATCACCTGTTTTGTCATCACTTTAGGCATTACGCTAGAGAATCATTCAAGTACTTGCTCTAAAGTGATGTTTATGAAGTAGCAACGGTTTCTGCTGTTCGAATGTCAGCTGCAGATGGGAATGAAGGGCGGAAGAAATTAGTTCCTCTTACAAATTGATTTTTAGACTCTTTAAGTCTCTTTAAGTTTTATGCAGCGGATGCCCTTTCAGTTGCAACCCATCACTGGGAATCATCCACACACACGCATTCACAGACATACACTACAGACAATTTAGCTTACCCAATTCACATTTGGACTTGTGGGGACCTGAATTTATGAAAACAGGAGCACCCAAAAGAAACCCATGCAAACACGGGGAGAACATGCAAACTCCACACAGAAATGCCAGGTTCAACACATCTGTTCACTGTAGTACAAACCAGTTTCTTCATTCTGGTACATTTTTCGTTTTCATGGCTTATACACAATCATACCCCACTGCTACTTGTGTGATATTACATTTATACAACAGTTCAATACCACAAGAGTGTAAAATGAAATAATATATATATATTAAAACAGGTATTTGTCTTGAAAAACAGTAAGTGTACATTTAAATCTAAAGTATTTTTAAAGTTTGTAAGACAATTATTTAAATTATATTTAATATGAAAATTATATTTATATATCTATAAATACAAATACTGTTTTAGACAATTGTCTCCGAAATATCACTCTTGCACACCTTGCCTGTCGATTTGACTCCTTTCCAGATGCAGAAATAACATATGATCCACATTGCAATGAGACACAAAACAATCTCCCAGTTGATCTTGCCGATCTCCTCAATACCTCCAGAGAGAGACAGAACTCTGCGTCTGTACAGTGTGACAGTAAAGAGATTAATGGTTGACAAATTTGCTTTTTTTCCCCAAACATTTAGAGTTTTTATATGGCATTTAGATTTGTTCTTGTATTGTGTTTATGTACTCCCAGAACTCGGTAGCTGCAGGTGTTGAATTAATCAGTGTTGTTCGGTTGAAAGTAAGATTTCTCGCAGCAAGATTTACACAGTTGTCTAAAAGAGAGGGAGAGAGAAATAAAGAAAAAGAGAAAAAGTATAATTTTAGAATGTTTAATACAGTGATTCTTAAAATATATTTATCCACTTGGTCCAAGACAACATCTCCTGCAACTTATATGAGTGCGTAAGTTATTTGTGCCTTTTCACAAAAAACAATACTATTAGCACTTACTAAAAGAGTGCAGCACTGTGCACTTTCATCACTGTTAAAATTCAGGAATTGCACAGGTCTATTAATAGAGCATTGTGTTAAAGTAGCACAACAATCAAGGTGAATACTTTAATTACAGAAGACATACACAAGTATATGCAAACTGACTACATTTAATGGGGTATTAGCAGTTAGTATTAGAAATTTAGGATACTAAGACAATTACAATTACTACGATCAAACAGTATTATGCTACTATAAAATAAATTGTGCCAAATTTCACCAACTTCCAGCAATTATTACAATTAAGTTGAGACAGTTTCTAATTCATATCTTTTTAAATATGATATGGTCACAGAGCCAGAAACAGCTATATTTAATGCTGACATACCTCCATTTGAAAGATGGTACAATTTATTCAAATAAATACTTAAAATAATTACATTTACTATTGAGATTGGACTTGCATGCCAGTTCAACGTCTTTAAGTGAATTCCGCTTATACTTTTTGTTTGCTTGTGTACATTCATTGCATTTTGCCCATTTTTTTTTCTCCAAATGTAGAAATTGTAAACTCTGATTTGGGCTAATTAGGTTAGTAAATTGGTTAAATTAAATGGAAATAAAAACAGTAAGACTGGAAGTTATTTATTGGTATTTGTGGGCCACTGGCTTAACTGCATATTTAGCTATATACACTAATTTGTACAACATTATTCTCACCTGTGTTCCAGATGTTGTTACAACTGGCCCATGGCAGTTGTGAGCTGAAAGAGGTGAAGAGGTAGAAAAGCGCCCAGGCCAGAATGATGGTATAATAAATGCAGCTGTACAGCAATGTGAGCTGTCCTGCATAGCCAATACCTGATAAAAGCAAACAGATGAAATATCTAGAGAATCAAAATTGAAATTACAAGGTTATTAGTCAACACTGATTGTATCAGGACAAATAAAAAATTGGGGACTTGAAATATTAACTTTATTACATATTTAAAAAAAATTACAGCCAGGGGAGAAGCTGGTGGAGCTAACAAACCATATGACACTCCACTATATGTATAGCGGCAAATACTTTTTTTGCAATGAAAAAAAGTTTGCCAAAAACAAAGTTTGCATGAAGACAAAAATTTTATAAAATATTCATAAATCATGAATCCTTTACGAAAAACTATATATTCATAAATAATTCATTTAACATTTTTAAGACTCTGACCCTGAGCCAGTGGACAGAGGCGATGCCAGCATGTAATCCCCCCTTCATGTGTGAACTGCCCCACAGCCGTCTCCAGCAGGAACAGAGGCACTCCACAGGTCACCACAAACACCAGGTAGGGTATCAGGAACACACCTGAGAACACACCAGTTCAATTGGAGAAAATAGAGTTACTGTCAAGGCTGGACAGAAAATGGAGAGTAAATAATGATCAAACAGAAAGTTTTATTAAGTTCAAGGAGAACAAAAGCAGCTGCTGTTTGCCGGCCGTCCGTGGGGAATGCAGACGGGATAAAAGGCAACAGAAACTTCACCATCAGGACCATTGGTGAGGAGAGGGCTTGAAAGAGCAGGGTGAGGAGAGAACCCCTGCAGTAGAGCGAGTGCTGGAGCTGGCGAGCGCGAAGGTAGAGGTTTGACTCAAACAGTGCAGTGACTGCGCAGATCACAGGTAAGATATGAAACTATGAATGAAATAATTATAACAGGACTAGACTAGACAGGACTAACAAACTGCAAATAGCATCGAAGAGTTGAACAACCTAGTATCTGCAGACTTTAATTCACAATAATCTGGCAATCATCCTCAAGAAGGGGCAAGTATATGTAGTGGAGAGAATCAGATCAAGAGAGCAACAGGTGAGTAATGCATGTGTGCCAGCACTGATTGTAAGAGGCAACAGCTAAAACAGACAACAGATTATGACAGAGAAGCCCAGATCAAACCTGACCCATGACAGTATCCCTCCCCCAAGGAGCACCCCCTGGCGCTTCTAGAGAGAGACTGTCCAGAGTGAGATAAGTCCTCGATCAGCGAATGGTCCAATATGTCCCTGGCTGCCACCCAACTGCTGTCCTCAGGACCGTATCCTTCCCAATTGACCAGATACTGAAAACCCCTTCCACAGGGACTGACAGCAAGTAATCTTTTGACAGTAAAAACAGGAGCATTCTCGACAAGAGCAGGGTGGGAGGAGGGGGAAGGTTTGGAGGGCGCTTAAAGAACGGGTTTAATACATGAGACGTAAAATACGGGATGCACGCGTTGCATAGAATGGGGTAAGCGAAGACGAACAGCCGCAGGACTAAGTATCTTAGAGATGGAAAAAGGGCCTAGGAATTTTTGAGAGAGCTTACGAGAAGGAGCTAGTAAAGGTAGGTTACGAATGAAAAGCCAGACTTTCTGACCGCAGACATAACAAGAGCTTTTACACAATAAAGATTTGCATTGTGATGTGTTTGTTCTTGAGTCTTGAGTAAGGATTTACCTGCTCTCTGCTAAGTGCGTCGACATCGTTTAATGAAAGCTTGGCCAGAGGGTATGGATGCTTCAGATTCTTGGGCAGAAAATATGGGTGGTTGGTATCCTAAACAACAATAAAAAGGAGAGATACCAGTAGATGATGTGGGCAATGAGTTATAGGTGTAAGCGACTAACGTGCGGAGTAAACGTACCAGAATCTTATTAACGCATTCTGCCTGTCCATTTGTTTGAGGGTGAAAACCGGATGATAGGCTGACCATAGCACAAATCTGTTGGCAGAATTCTTTCCAGAATTGAGACGCAAATTGGGGCCCGCGATCGGAAACATTGTCAGTGTGTAGATAATGGATCTTAAACACATGATCAAACACGATAAGAGCTGTCTCTTTTGCAAATGGGTGTTTGGGTAGGGGGATGAAGTGAGCGGCTTTAGAGAAACGGTCAACCATTGTAAGAATAAGGTTATAACCTGCCTGAAGAAGGCAAACCTGTGACAAAGTCTAAAGCAATGTGGGACCAAGGATGTGAAGGAATGGGAAAAGGTCGCAGATGACCCACAGGAGGAGAATTAGTAGTTTTAGTAGGGATTAGAACTGGGCAAGACAAAATGTAACAACGGATGTCGTGAGCCATAGCAGGCCACCAGAAACGTTGGGAAACAGCAGCGAGGGTGCCTTTAATGCCAGGGTGTGCGGTGAGTTTAGACGTGTGAGTCCAGCGTAGGGCTGCTGCGCTAACGAATCTGGGAATGAACAATCCAAATCACAAATTGGATAGTGGATCACTCTAACCATTGCCGCCATTTGCCGATGGCCAACCAAATAGCAAGGCGATTCTCACTCAAACGTTGAAGGACATGACAAATGTGCTGGACATGGGCCGACAGAGAAGGGTAAACGAAAACAAAGATATTAAGCATGTCCCGTAGGACATGGTTTACCAGCGCTTGGAATACGGAAGGAGCGTTAGCCAGGCCGAAGGGAAAGACCATATATTCAAAGTGACCGAGCGGGGTATTAAAGTTTTCCATTCGTCACCTTCTCTAATGTGCAGATACGTGTTGCGCAGATCTAATTTCATGAAAACCTTAGCTCCCTGCAGGATCTTGAAAGCTGAAACCATAAGAGGTAATGGACAATGGCTCTTTATAGTTATGCTATTTAGCACTCTATTATCGATGCAGGGACATAAGGACCGGTCTTTCTTTTCTGAGAAAAATCCCACACTGACAGGAGAGGTGGACTGGACAATTGTGCCCACAGCGAGCGATTCAGTAAGATAATTCTTATTCTTATACGCGACGCCTCACGCCCATGAATGGAGCAATGAAGACCTTGATCATCTCCTGCTTGAATGCAGGAAAGTGGTAACAACACTCAATATCTGACTCCCACAAAGCCTCTCCCCAGTCTCTTGCTCGCCCCGTAAGGAGAGAAATTGCAAATGCCACCCTGGCACAATCATTGGCATAGGTGGTGGGTTGGAGAGAAAAAAACACCTCGCATTGTGTGAGAAAGGCACGGTACTCTGTAGACTGACCTGAGTAGTGTGGGGGATTGTAGATCCTGGGTTCTGGGGGGTGATGGGAGTCAGGTGTCAGGGTGGACTCGCAGCTGCCAGCTTCACCTCATTAAGGCCCAGCATAGCGCCCTGTAACTCCAGAGCAGAGCATATGGCAGATTCCTTTGTCGGTTCCATATGAGATGTTTGGCCAGATTATTCTATCAAGGGTGGACAGAAAACATAGAGTGGGTAATGTTCAAACGGATAGTTTTATTAAGTTCAAGGAGAACAAAAGCAGCTGTCGTTCGTCGGCCATCCGTGGGGAATGCAGACTGGATAAAAAGCAACAGAAACTTCACCCTTGGAGACTGTTGTGGCAGGACTGCGCCTACTCCAACCTTAGATATGTCCACCTTAACTATAAACTGTTGTTTAGGATCTGGAACAGACAAGACAGGAGCAGAGGTCAAATGGGACTTTAATTTATCAAAGACCTCTTGAGCCTCATCTCCCCACCTGAATGGTACATTAAGAGAGGGGAGCGTAGTTAAGGGTGCAGCAATCTAAACAAAATTCCAGATGAAGCGCAGATAAAAGTTGGTGAACCCGAGGAACCACTGCAATACCTTACGAAAGTCAGGAGTTGGCCACTATGCAACAGTCCTTACCTTAGAGGGGTCAGCTTTGATCTTACCTGCCAAAATCACAAACCCCAAAAACTTATCCACCTTAACAAACAGTTGATTCTCCAGTAGATGTTGCAACACCTGGCGAACATGCTGAGTGTAGAAAGGAAGAGAATATTAGGATATCGTCAAGGTACACAAAGACAAATTGGTTTACCATGTCTCTCAGCACATCATTAACCAGGGCCTGAAAGACAGCCAGGCATTCGTCAGACCAAACTGAAGGAACCAATACTCAAAATGTCCCATGTGCTCATTGAAGGCTGTCTTTCAATCATCCCCCTCCTGGATGTTAATGAGGTGATAGGCATTGCTGATGTCAAGCTTAGAGAAGACATTAGCTCCCTGCAAGAGTTTGAAGGCTGAGGACATGAGAGGCAAGGGGTACCTGTTCTTAACATGGAAATTGTTCAGCTCT
The DNA here is from genome assembly GCA_903798205.1 of Danio tinwini. Taxonomy (NCBI): domain Eukaryota; kingdom Metazoa; phylum Chordata; class Actinopteri; order Cypriniformes; family Danionidae; genus Danio; species Danio tinwini. Next base: position 12,033,954 of record CAIGQZ010032997.1, read on the forward strand.
TGATAGTCAATACTGGAAGATGGCTCGCTGGGCTTGGGGAGGATAAGCAGGCAAACAGCAGAAGCTAAAATAAAAATTAGGCAGGTCTGGTAGTAGAGAAAAAAAATCAAGGCATGTGAGGACTGACAAGAACTAAGAAGGCTGAACAGGACCAAGGGAACAGTGATCACAAACAAAAATGAAACAACGATTTGACAGGACAACAATAAGGGAAGGAATAAATAGAGAGAGGAATAAAGAAGGAGAGTGACATTAGTTTAATAGAGTAATAGAATGTAAATGGGAGGATGGGCCGGGATGTAAAAAGTAAACAGAAGGCATGTAGTGATTGATCAAAACAGGGAGAAGAAATACACAGACAATATGGACACAACAACAACAGATAACCCAGATGATCAAACGGAGGACATGACAATATCTTTTGTGTTATGTAATTTTGATAAAATAACTGTTATAAAGAAATATGCATACATTTAGAAAAAGTCAGGGTATTGACATGTAGGTTTTATTTTATTTGATTTTATATTAAATTATAAAAAAAAAATCTGTCAAAATAACCGCCTTGAGTATAGAGTTATTGTATGAATTATTAGAGAACATGCAAACTCCACACAGAAACGCCAACTGACCCAGCTGGGGCTCGAACCAGCGACCTTCTTGCTGTGAGGCAACAGCACTACCTACTGCGCCACTGCGTCACCATTACAGAAATTAACAACCTTAATTTTTGGTGGGCCAACCATCACAAATCTAAACTTGTTTTTATTAAAACAAATATAAATATGCATATAATAAAGGCAACTACTACTACTAATAACTGTAAACAACTGCAAATTGTCATGAATAAACTGACTACAACAGTACATAATTTAAAAGCCTCCCCAAGGTTCAGATGTCATGGAAGGAGGTAGTGGTTTTTATATTTATGTAATAAATAATAAATTTTAATCCTTTATTTTTGTCATATGTAAAGATATTTGTGTGTTACTGTACATATTGTGTGTATTAAGCATTGTGTTGTATGTATTTTAGAAACTAATGTACTTAAAAAAAAAAAAAAACTAAATTTTTGGAAATTGCACCATTGTTTATGTCAGTTGCCTCAAAATAGCATTGCAGATGCTCAGAATGCTTTTGAGTCCATAAAGTGGCACAAATAGATTTGCTATTTAAACAACTTGGCACAAAATATAAAAAAAGCAAAAAAATCATGTGTGCCACGCCATATTGTGATGTGTGTATGATAGGGCCCTAGGTGTTACAGCTTTACACTTATGTAACTAATTATGGAGTCCAGCCAATGAACTCAGCAAGGTGCTTTAAATGAGGGTGACAATTGGTTGAGCAGTGGGCACCCAGTATAAGGATTAAAAACAAATGGGCACAAGCTCACAGACTATTGACTATTGTGAAAAAAGGTTGTGTCCATATTTCACTAAAAGCCTTTTAAATAATTATTTACAAACAATTATTAAACAAAATCAGGCACTTTACTGAAAATAAACAGCCACCTCACAAATGTTATAATACTTAGATAAGGACACAATGATCTTCAGCAACTCAGAATTAACATTTAGAAACCAATTCTAATTACATAGTGTGAAATCTGTTTTTAGGCTATATCATACCTCCTCCATTTCTGTAGCAGAGGTAAGGAAACCTCCACACGTTACCCAGTCCAACCACATTTCCTGCCACAGCCAGAAGAAACTCTGCTTTTCTGCCCCAGAACCCTCGCTCCTCTATTACTTCTTTGATTGGGATCATTTCTTCTCTCCAACACTTCCAGTTTCCAATGATCCTTCTGTCTGCGGTAACTGTATATTGGTGGAGGATGATGGGCATAATTTGAAAAACAAAACAGTTGTTGGTGAGTAACATTGTTAATTGTTTATTATGATGGTCACCCCGCTGGTAGAATATGTAACAAAATTTTGAGAACACTTAAATATGTAAAAGGTACAGCCTCTGAAATAAATTCATTGACTCTGCTGCTGCTGCTCTAGTTGTTGTAGTTTTAACGTTTTACTGAGTTGCAATATTACTGGCCATGTTTCACATTTCCCATGTGCTTATGTTCTTTTTTATTATTTTATTCCAATTAACACTTCCAGTATTCACACCCAGTAGTGTGTTGTTTTAGTTAGTATGTTTTTTTCAATTATTCATCACACCAGAGGGGTATTGTACACTGTTATGTATTTATGAAATGCAAATTGTCTGTCCTTTGTTAGGCCCAATTCCAATTCTAATTTTGTACCTCTACCCCTTCCCCTTGGCCCTTACATCTGAGGGTTAAGGGAAAGGGCTTCAAAATTTACCCCTAAGAATTGGGACAGCACTACAACACCTGCACACGTCATCATATGTCATTGCGATCGCTTGCTTCACATGAGATCAGACGATTGCGACTGCTGAAGTTATTCCAGTTGTGTTATTTTTTTGGTATTTATCTTCAGGAAACCATTGAAGGCATCTATTATGTTATCATAACCATCTAATGTGGCAATAAGATCGTAACTATACTGTGTGTTTACACCGTGGCCATATTCATCTGTAAACACAAGAAAACAACACTAACATTGAGTCTTCGAGTGTCAGATTGTTGTGGGACTGATGTTCAGGAGTTATGATTATAGATCGTGAAATTTAGTGTTTTTTTTCCTAGCGTTTTTTTTTTAAAGCATGACAGTAAAACAGGATTGCGGTTATGATTATATTAAAACGTGTTTGTTGTAAAAATTCGTAATAATGACAAAAAAATACCAATTTGTGGATCTCCTTACTTCCAGGTTCGGCAATACTGCCACTGTGGCTGGTGCATTCTGGGAAATTTTCTTACACCTTGGTTTTAAGTGCGGTCCTGAAAAATCTTCGTTCGAAGGGCTATTCACCCCTTCCCCTTAGCCCTATGCCTTCAAGCTATAGAGAACTGGGACACCCCTACCCCTTGACATGAACGCGCAAAATGAGGGGTAGGGGTAAAGGGAAGGGTTAAGGGGTAGAATTGGCCTTAATGTACACTTCTATTGTGCGTCAGTAGTACGTAACGTCATGACGTAATGTGGAAGTGTTGTAACTGGAAAATTAACAGGCCTCTGTTAAAAGGATGTTCTCATGTCTCTTGTGCATTATTTAAAGAAAGTACATGTAGAACATAACATAACTGGTGACAGGGACAGTTTGTATCACACTAAGTTACTTGCAAGCGTTTAAAGACATAGATGTTCATGCTCGACCGCGCTATCCTCTGCAAGAGAGGAGCATAGCGAATGCACGGCGACCCAGTAAAGTGCTGCGACAATTTGAACTGGACGTCTTTGCTAAAACGAAAGTGAAAGACAAAAAAGACACAGACAACGGACAGCGGACAAAGAGGAGAGAGAAATGATAAAAAGCTGACGAATGGTGTATTGTAAAGGAGTGAGGTAAGTACAACAAAATGGCTGGATTAATCGCAGTATTGGACCATTTGATGAATTAATTAAACAGTGGAGTTCATATACTGAAGTGTTTGACTTCTTCGTGCTGGCAAACGAAATCAAAGATGCTGCTCTAGTGCCAACTTTTTTGAGTGTTATGGGTGTGAAGATATTCAATCTGCTTTGTAGTTTAACACAGCTAGATAAACCAGGTGATAAATCCTATCAGAAAATAGTGAGTTTACTCAAAGAACACTATTCTCCTAAACCACTTATCATCGCTGAGAGATTTCGCTTTCACAAAAGACATCAGCAAGATGAAAAATCTATTTCTCCATTGTAACAGTGTGGAAACGATTATCTAAACATTGTGAGTTTGACCAATCACTGAGGGACACCATACGAGACAGGCTTGTCTGTGGTCTACGAAGTGAGGCTATTTAAAAGCAACTACTAACGGAGGGCAGCCTAACATTACAGAAAGCCGTAGAGATTAGTATGTCAATGGAAATGGCTGAAAAAGTAGCACAACAACTGAGCGCATCTGCCCAGGTGCACAAAGTTTATTCAGACAAAAGAAACAAGTCAAATGCAGAAAATGCATGTTACAGATGTGAAAAAGTGGGGCATCAGCCAGGAGATTGTTGGTGTAAGGACATGAACTGTAGAAATTGTGGCAAGAAGGGCCACATTGAGCATGCATGCAAAAACAAAAAGAACACAACAAAGTAAAAACACTGGACCTAAAAAAGAAATATCAGAAATTTAAACTGTAAACATGTAAATCAAATGGACAACACCCAGCTAACAAAGAGTGAGTCTAGAACAGAGGACGAGGGAGATGAATGAGGTTACTGGGTGACTCCTTTTCTGGATGGAAAACCAGTATGTATGCAAGTGGACATGGGAGCTGCAGTTTCACTGGTATCAGAGACAACATTTAAAGACATGCTGTCACATCGCTCTCCTCAACCATCCAATCATACACTGAAGACCTACAGGGGTGAGATAGTTCCTTTTAAAGGGGTCATTGAAGTTGAAATCAATATGCAAAAAAAGGACACTACCACTGTATATCATTGAGGGCAATCATCCAGCTTTGTTTGGAAGAACTTGGCTGGAAAAGATTAAGCTGAATTGGCAAGAGGTCAATTTGGTCAGTGAAAACGCAAAACTACAAGGAATACTAAACAAGTATTCAGATGTATTCAGTGATGGACTTGGAAGTATGAAAGACCTTGTAGTAAAACTGACAGTGAAACCTGATAGTCAATCGAAATGTCTGAAAGCCAGACCTGTAGCATACACCCTCAAACCAAAGGTAAAAGTGGAACTGGATAGACTAGTAAAGACGAGAGTTTTGAGTGTACACATCGGTACACATGAGTGACTGGGCTACTTCTGTTCTGTACAATTCCAGAACAGTACCCTCTGCCGTGTATTGAGGATCTCTTTTCTGGTGTTGCTGGAGGCTAACGATTCAGCAAAATAGACTTGTGCCAGGCATATCTACAGATGCATGTGGACTCAAGCTCTCAATATCTCCTTACCATTGTAACACACAAAGGAATGTATCAATATCAGAGACTTCCATTTGGGATTACCTCAGTGCCAGCACTGTTTCGAAGAATGATGGACCATATTCTCAGTGGACTGACCGGGGTACACTGTTATGTTAATGATTTACTGATTACTGGAAAGAACGAACAAGAACATTTGAGGAACCTAGATGCCACCTTGCAGAGACTGCAGACTTTTGGACTGAAAGTCAGAAAAGACAAGTGTAAGTTTTTCTGACTTGCTGTTGAGTATTTGGGCCACGTGATGGATGGTGTAGGGCTACATAAGGCACCCTGAAAAGTGACAGCAATTGTGGAAGCGCCACCTCCACAAAATGTGAGTCAGCTTCGGTCATTCTTGGGGCTGTTGACTTATTGCGCAAAATTTGTGCCAAATTTAGCCAACAGCCTAAAACTGTTGCATAACCTACTGAATAAATCAAAAAGGTGAGAATGGACTAAAAAATGTGAGTAATCATTTACTGAGGTGAAGACAGCCTTAGCCCACTCTGAAGGCCTCACTCATTTCAATATCGCTTTGCCAGTGCAACTGGAATGTGACACATCACCCTATGGCGTGGGTGTGGTGTTGACACACATCATGTCATCAGGGTAGGTAAAACCCATTGCTTTTGCATCACGAACTTTGAGCAAGGCAGAATGTAACTACGCCCAAATTGAGCAAGAAGCACTTGCTATTGTGTTTGGGGTGAAGAAATTTCATCAATTCCTGTTTGGAAGGCGATTTACAGTCCTAACAGACCATAGACCTCTCACCTCCATTTTTGGCCCACATTCGGGCATTCCTTCACTTTAATGATGCAACGTTGGGCCCTTCTTCTGTCTGCACACCAGTATGACATAAAGTACAGGCAATCAGAACATCATGCAAATGCCGATGGGCTTTCTCGACTGCCACTGCCCACTACTCACCTAGAGCCAGTAAGGGCAGAAATTTTCTATTTCAGAGAGGTGGACAACTCACCTGTAACGGCATCTCAGGTGAAAAAGCACACACGTACTGATCCAGTGATGTCCAAGGTTTTTAATTTCTTATAGTTCTTCTTTATGCCCACAGCAAATGGCCTGAGGTGGAGATAATGAAAAGCACTTTATCTGCAAAAACGGTAGAAGCCCTTCATTCAATTTTTGGTTGTTTTGGCCTTCCACAGCAACTTGTTAGTGACAATGGGTCTCAGTTGGCTTCAGAGGAGTTTGAGGCTTTCATGAAGGCCAATGGCATTCAACATATTTGATCAGCACCTTACCATCTGTCTTGCTGAGTGATGTGTTCATTCGATGAAGCAAGCTCTAAAGTCGCCACAGGGTAAAGGATTACTCAACCAACGTCTCAGCATTTTCCTACTCTCTTATAGAAACATTGTGTATGTCACCACAAAAGTGTCTCCAGCCACTACAATGTTTAAAAGGCAGCTTCATACTCATCTGGATCTCTTGAAACCACAGAAAATGAAACAGACAATTCAAGCTCAACAAGACACCCAAAGGCATCTAAAAGCTAAACATCGCTATTTTAGACCAGGGGACAAGGTGCTGGCTCGTAACTGCTTACCCGCAGTTGTGATTGCACAAACTGGACCAGTCTCTTACACAGTTGAACTCACTGATGGTCATGTTATCTGGAAAAGACATGTAGATCAATTACTAGCTGCAAACTCTTTTAAAAGCTTTGATGAGCAGGGCACAACAGATCTGTATTCAGAAATTGCTCCAAATTACCATCCATTGTCAGAGCATTCATCTGCTCCAACGCATGGAAGTGCAGAATCTGAGGCTTCACCAAGTCCGGAGAAAGAGAATGTTGAAAAAATGAGTCTGTCAAAACTTTTGGCAGATAAAGCCCTTGAAAAAAAATCTGTGGTCGTGAATTTATCAGTGAGTAAGTACCCTATCCTCAAAGAGATCGTCAACCTCCCAATAGATTGACACTCTAGTTAGAGACAATCCCACAGCATTGGGGCAGAATAATCCCCAGGGGTAGTCAGGGAACTGAGGTAGTCAGTAAAATTGTTGATATATTGTTATTTTTTAGTAATTGATTGTTCATATAACCATAAAATATATATATGTATATTGTTTAAGTAATGTTTATTTTCTTTTTCATGTATCCTTCTATGGTGCGCCAGTAGTACGTAGCGTCATGACGCAATGTGGAAGTGTTGTAACCGGAAAATAAACAGGCCAGTGTTAGAAGGATGTTCTTTGGTCTCTTGTGTGTTATTTAAAGAAAGTACATGCTGAACATAACACACAATTACAATTAAGAAAGCCAGGGTAACAGAAAAAGTGGAGCTAGACTTTTTTTTTATTCAGCACATCCTTAGTCTGTTATATGTTTGCTGATCCAGAATGAAAACGTATCGCTAGGTCAAGCACGTTCTGGCTGGAAAAGTACACGTTTAAAGCTTTCTTAAGCAGCTGTAACATTGCAATTTTCACCCCATAGACTTCCACGGTGGTGCATTTAAGCATGTGCAATACAGGTAATGGCCCAGGGTGGCATCTTGCTGGAGGTGGGGCACAGGGAGATCAAAAAGGTCACGAGTCGGTTCTAAGACAACAGCTAATTCTATAAAGCATATGCTTTTTGTATTCTATAGATTTTGTCACAGATTGTCATAATATTCATGCAAAAGATTTCTTAAGTGATCTTGGCATATCACTCCAGTATATGGGGTTGTTCGCCCAGGGTGCCATTTAAACTAGAACCACCACTGGACATTCATTCATACGCATGTGAATGTGAAAGACCAGAAACGCAAGCTCATGCGATAAGTTTCACTTGTTGCTGCGCTTGAAAGTTTAAGCTTGGTGAACTCTGACCTGCAATTGCGTGAGACCAGTAAAAGTTCAAACTGTTGACATCCATTCATGCGCATGTAAATGTGGCAGACCGGAAACACAAGCTCGTGTGACAAGTTTTGGGTAAAGTCTAGATAAGATACGCTCATCAATATAGCAGCATTTTTTATGACACTGTATAACAATAATTTATATTTTTACAGTACTGTGATGGTTGGGTTTAGGGTTAGGGTAGATGTTAAAAAATACAATTAAAAGAAAATTTAATAAAGAATATTAATCATTTCGTTAACTTCCGGCTGCAACCATAACTGATCTAGCAACAACTCAAGTTTTGCATGTCGCTTCATTGAAAAGTTTGAGCTTGGTGAACTCTGACCTGCGAAATCACATCAAGTGATTGCGTGGGACCAATAAAAGGTCAAAACATGACCTCTCTGTACAGAAATTTGAAATATGGAGCAGTTTTTAAATATCTAATCATCTTGTTTAATCACATCTCTTTTTACAGCACTGTACAACAGAATTTCACATACTCAAATTCTAGTGTGACTGCTGCTTTAATGGAAACATATGAGCAGGTGAAAAGTGTAAACAATTAGTCTGCCTCAACCAAACTTCCTCTATAAATAGTGTGTTGATGCTCATTCCTCAAAAGGGCTGAATTATGATAGAGAAGAAAAGTCAACAATTTGTTGTCTCTGCATTGTTTGTGATGACCAAATGGTACCAATAGTGTAATGGGAATAGGTGTGGACACAGAAAACCAGTTCAATTGGGTGTCAAAACAGCATTAAGAGAACAGATAGAGAGAACAGCTGTGGCAACAGCCAAGGAGCACCTTTGCTAACATTTAAACACAGTAAACTAAAACTGTATAAATGTTATGAGTTTAAAAATGTTCAGGGTTCATTTTGTACTTCAGTCGTGTACTTTGTGACTGCTATGCTGAATAAACATCTTCATTGAGATTTTCTTCGATGAACTTGAGAAATTTATAATTTTTTAAGCATTAAAATTATTTTCCAAAATAAAAAGTGTGAATGCCATGTAATCGACAGGAAACTCACAGCATCACATTTCTTATATGATTTCTGTGTTCTCGAGGTCTTCCGAGTTTGTTCTTCCAAGCAGGTAACCTGCAAAGTCTGCCAGTCCCCACAAGACCATCAGTCGTGTTTACTGTGCAGACACAGCCATGGCCTTTTCCTTATTTATTTTGGAAATTGAACTGTGAAAAATAAACAAATCTATTCTTCAGGCACAGAAAAATGGAGGGGAAAAGAAAAAAATATGATGAGATCATTTTAAACATTGATCATTTTTACAAGATCATTTTAAATATTACTTTAAAGGGGTAATGTTGCTGTTAAAGACATAATCTAGTAGCATATTTGTTATATATTAACCCTTCCACTGGGGCCTTTGTCAATGAGTGTTTAACTCTTGATTTTTGAAGCCACTAGTAGACAAAAACATAGCTGTTTTAAAAGTACAAATCGTTTAGACCAGGGGTGTCCACACTCGGTCCTAGAGGACCAGTGTTCTGCAAAGTTTAGTTCCAACCCCAATCAGACACACCTGGGCTAACTAATCAATCTCTTACTAGGCTTTCTAGAAACATCCTTGCAGGTATGTTGAGGCAAGTTGAAGCTATAATCTTCAGGACACCAGCCCTCCAGGTCCAAGTTTGGCACCCCTGGTTTAGACAGATATTAAGTAAAAGAAATGTGGCAAATCTTTAATACTTCTGTTTCATTGATTGTATTAAACAAGCAACAAATCATTGTAGAAAATTTGGTCAAAAGTTAGATTGTATACAGTTGCTAGTTTGCAATGGCAGAACTCCACAATTTACAGCAAGTCAGGGTCTCAGAACTATTTTGCTTAGGGCCCCCAGGTGTACAGGGCAGGCAATGTACTAGAGTTAAGTAGCAGATCTGGAACAGATGTATTTGCACCTGTATGATCACTTGTGAAAAAAAGACTTGGGAGTAAGTCACACACTGAAAGAGAATCCCACCTTATGACACATCATTTCTATATGTTTGCAAACACTGGTGGTGTAATTTGGTGTCTGTCTACAGCAAAAAAAAAAAAACAATGTAAAGATGTGACACCCCACGGTAAAGGCTGTTTGCTCGATGTTTATGAAACTGTTCTTCTCTCACAGCCGCTATTGTTGTATTTAAGAATGACATGATATGTCACATTTACACGCCCACCTCATACACATTTGCAGAAAACCCACATGCAACATCAGAAACACATGGCATATTTTTGGTGTATTTTAAGGGTAGACACGAGCAGCGTGACACTTTTACCTCACCTACTGCGGTGCAAGGGTGTTGGAAGGTTCAAAAACAACATACAAAAAGTAGAACGAAAAAGAGCTTTGTTTAACGTATACTGGGGCCTTTACACCCTAAAGTTGCACTCACTTCCACCACAGACCCTGAGCCACACTAATACAGCAATCCTGGTACCCCTGTCCCTTGCCTCCATTGCTTTCTGATTCCTCCGCTCCAGTGTGGTGCTTCAGTCCTACACCACATCTCTTTTAGCTAAAACGAGGTCTCCGTCCCTTTTGGCTTGTTTATTGTCTCTTGGTTTTAACATGGTTTTCTGAGTTTGCACTTATACTGTAAGTTTCTCCTGTTTCTACACTGACTCCCCCTCCAATTTTAAATTGAACAGGCTAACAGCATGAAAAAATTAACAAAAGCTGTTTGCATAAAACAAATTCTAAAGTTCCTGACACGTCAAATTAGTGAACCAGTAGTGAAGCTCTTCAAGCTCAGGTGGATTAGTCATTTGGAAATACTGTAATGTTACACAGACCCAATGAAACAATAAACAATTTGACTGATTAAATCTTGATTGATATGCAGTTTAGCTTTGGGTAAAGAAATACACATCTGTGGCCTTGATTAAATTTGAAATATGTATGAAATATGAAAAATGAAATATCATGGGAGAACAATTTAAAAATCTTGTCTGGCTGGGAAAGTAAACAGGTTTTATTAAGATCTTATCTGTGCTCTTAAAATAAAGATAATTTTTCTATTGTTTCTTCTGTCTCGCTTCATCTTATTCCTTTTCTTCAGAGTGGTAAAACTTACCGGTGAGTCCTAACTGGGAGTAATTTCTTAGATTAACAAATTTCTGAGGCTTGAGACCTTGGACTTTAGGGGGTGCCACACGCCCATCATGAAGCTTTAAAAAAAAAGAAAAAAAAAAAGTAGAGGCCCTGTCATGGCCCTGCAACCTCACTTAATGAGAACGAAGGGCAATGGTTACAGCACAAGACTATTCTTAGTTTAATTTTGGAGACTGACACTTTGAGATTGTCCTCTATGTTCAGTCGTGGCCTTTTTTTATGTACCTGAGTGGTGTAAAGATGTCATAGTTTAACACTGTGCCATAAAATAAATCTGCTTCAACTAGCACTATTGCTGAGTCATTAATCTAGAGTAATAACCTCATCATGGGTCACAATCCAATAGAAAAAGAATTGAAAGGCTTATGGCTTTTTATTTATGTGTTGTTTATTATGTAACTATGAAATAATATTATTATAATTATTTTTATCTTCATGTTATGGATATAATCTGGTAATTCCAATAGTTTAATAACATGCACAATCTTTTTGAAAATAACCAAGTGACCCATTCCCCCTCCCCTCATTGTCTTGTGACCCCCACTTTGGGAACCACTGGACTACTGTATCAAAATAAAGTGCTACCAAAATTCACATTTTAAACAGTGTTATACTTTTTAATATTCTTGACAGAATCATGTCAGATTAATGCAGAGGTTTTTATTAGTCTTGCTATTTTTCACAACAGATTTTAGACATATTAAAAGACATTGGTACCTTAATTTGAGCTTTCAACTTTTGTTGTTGAAAACTTTAAGCTGCATTTTAATACAACATGCAATCTATACAGTATAAAAAACCATTAGTTCTATGTGTCCCTATCCCCATAAAACATGAACACAAAACGTATGTGTGACCAGGTTAAAAACCAAAAGATATCTGGCTCCCTCAGGTGGATATGTAAAAACACAAGCACTTCACAAGCAAGTGTTGTAAAAAAAAAAAAAATCACAAAAAAGCAACTGCATATTGATCAGGGACAAAAGGCCTCTTAAGCATCAAAACATTCAATTGTAAAACAGTATTGTTTTTCTGTAGATTAGAATGCATGCTGTTTATTATTTTTTCTGAGCAAAACATCCATCATAATTGACCAAGATCTATAGAAGACTCCCACTAAAACGTCACTCAGTTTAACAAGTTTACATACCCAACAAATCTTGAGAGGCATATTTAGAACAAGTCATTTAAAAGCACAGCCCCAAAACACTAAATAATTGTATTCTTAAATTATTTATGTTGTCATAAACCTTCAAACCACTATGTGTAAGCCATTTGGTTGTAAATATGTAACAATTGAAAGTCTAAATTATGCTGAATGACAGTGAAAAATTCCCTATGTAATGACTTTGTTATTTGAAACATTTAAATATTTACTTTAATTGCATTAATATTCATCATATATAAATACTAACGTGGCATTCATTATGTTTTAGAAACCTTTTATAACCCTATGTATTGCTTTATATTGTGCTGCTCCTGACTAAGTCTTCCATCTCTGCTGTTTGTTCCTGTATTTGTTTAAAAGAGAGCGTGAGATTTGTGTCAGGACTACACAAGTGGCGCCAACGCTGTAAAAAATACAGACAAGTGAATATAACATTAGAAGTTTAGGTTATTATATACACAGCCCAAATCATAAAACGTTGGGACAGTAGAGAAAAATGCAAATAAAAAAAGAAGTGATTTCTAAACTAACTTTGACTAGTATTTAATTGCAGACAATACAACAGCACATTATTTAATGTGTTGCTCATAATTTTTTTAATAACGTATTCCATCTTTGGTTCTTGCAACACACTAAAAGTTGAAACAGTCAAGCATTTACCACTTTGTAATGTTGCCATTCCTTTTGCAAACAAGTCTTAAGGTGGAAAACAGTATGTGGTCTTTACTTCCCTGGAAAAGAAGGCAGCATATTGTGCTCCAAAATCTGCACTTTTCAGCATTAATGGTGCAATAACAAGCTAAGCTACCTTTGTCAAGGGCACAGACACAACCCCATAGACTGACAGACCCTGGATTTTAGACTTGTTGCTGGTAACAGTCTGGATTATCCTTTTCGTCTTTGGTCTGGAGCACATGGTGTCCATTTCTCTCAAATAATACCTGGAATATTGATTCATTTGACCACAGTACATGTTTCCACTGTGTGATGGATCATCCCAGCTCAGAGAAATAGATGGCACTTCGGGACACTGTTAACATAGGGCTTCCTTTTGGCACAGTACAGTTTTATCTGGCTTTGTGGATGTAATTATGTATTGTGGAACTTGCCAAAGTAGTTCTGAGCCCATGTGGTGATATCGCTTATAGATGAATAAGGATTCTTGATGCAGTGCCGTCTGAGGGATCGGAAATCATGATTACAAGCTTAGTCTTGCGTCCTTGTCCTTTATGCACAGAAATTCCTCCAGATACCTTGAATCTTTTAATTATGTTATGCGCTGTTGAATATACAAATTTACTCCTATCTTTCTTTGAGGAACATTGTTGTTGAATAATTCAATAATTTTCTCATGTATTTGTTGGCAAACTGGGCGTCCTTAGTCCATCTTTGCTCCTAAAGCACTAGACCTTTCTCACATGGTGCTTTTGTACAAAATTTAATTACATAATACGTAATAATTACAATCATCTGCTGACATCACCTGTTTCAGATCACATCATTATTTAACTAATTTACCTGAATACCAGCCCTAAATTGCTCCTGTTCCAACTTAAAAAAAAATGTTTTGCAGGAACAAAATTTGGAATGTGTTTATTTGTGAAACAAAAACAATAAAAATCATGAGGAACACATTAAATAAAATTAGTTGTGTTGTCTGCAATGAAAGACAAAAAAGTAAATTCAGAAATCACTACTTCCTTTTTATTTGCATTTCCCACACTGCCAACTTTTTTTGATTTGCGGTTAACAAATGTGACCAATCAGATACATAATTATTTTGCTTTATTTAACAAATACTGCACAAATAATGTCTATCCAGCAAGAGCAATTGTAAGTGTGTAATTCGATCCCAAAGGTGTTTGTGACATGGAATGTGCTGTTCTGTTGGATAGTGTTATGGTCATGCTCATATACAACCGACCGTAATACTTACGGTTTTTTTCATGTAATGCTTTATTTCTTCTTTATGTGTTTGCAACAAGTCTCTCGCTTGAGTAATAATCTTCTGTGATTTGTTACTCCTGGAATTAATGTTTAACACTACAGTTAAGCAAGATCATAGATAGTTCATATTTGATGTTCCTACAGAGCTAATTTGCTGTACTAAATAATTGTTTACATTGTATGTTAATACGTGTGCAACATATTAAATGTTTCCTCATCAGCAAAAATGCATATGAAAATCACCAAGCTTATGGACAAAGGATTGTAAAACTTCTTTGGGAAGGTAACTTTGTCATTGGCTGTCTCTTCTCCTAAGGGTGTTACACCACCATCCTTGTAAAAACTAGTAACCAAGGCCGCCTCCCTGAGAGTTTTTCCAATCTGGCAATCAGAGATCACAGGAGAAGATTTAGAGCCTTCTCCAACCAAGCCTTCTCCAACCACACTCAAAGCTGTGCCAGGGTCTGGCCTTATCTTTATATTCATCAAAGATCCTCGGACTCAAATTGCTTCTCTCTCATCAACCAACATTAGCAAAGATCAACTGGAGCCTCAACAAACTGCATCAGCACTATTTTTCAAACAGCAAGAGACCGCAAGTATTAAACTTAGTCTCGGTAACAGGTACGTTAAGTATCATCTAAACCTTTTTTCAAAGGTGTTTGAATTATGAAACTAAAGTTTCCTAGAGGCTATAGATCTGCTGAATATCAAATACTGCTATAACTTCATGCTTTTATTCTTCATTCTTATATAAATTGAAGGGCTCGGATTTCTACCATCCCATCCGGTCCCAACCATCTCAGCGTGGATGTTTATCCTTTCTTCATCATCTTATTTCTCATTATTTTAATTAAAGATAATTAATTGATTATTTGAACGACTATTTAACTTTGCATTGATTTCAACTAATGAATAAGTATATTTTATGTAAGAATGTTCAGTGCATTTGCCTGTCTCTTTGAAACTATTTTCAGAAGCCACCAAACTAGGTCAGAGGACACGGAGACCTTGAGTGGAAATGAACGGCTGAGGACTTGAAACTACTTCTGATGTTTCTGTTGTTATTTTTATGAGTTAATACTATCTAAAATGTCTTAAGTGATTTTGCTATTTTTACAGTTAATTCTTTTAAAGTATTTTGACTTTTTATTCAAGTTAGACTTGTAACTGTCTGAATGTAGATTCTACCGGTTTTTAACCAGTTTTAATAAAGACGGCTGAGAAGTACACTCAGCCTTGGATAAGAAACAGATTGTACTTTAAGTGTGTGTGCTCTATTTGATTGTAGATACTTTTAACAGGTCTGGAGTCAGTTCTAAACAGTTTATTGAATGTCTGACGTTTATGCTTACGATATTGTTCAGAATTGTACGCACGCACCCACGTGGAAATTTTCTAAGTCTATCTGTGTTTTAACCAATCAGGTTAGAACACCTATATGTACGATGCAGATAATGACGTTATGTGAGAGTATAATTGTTATTGATTTGTGATTGTAAGCAGAGGGGCCTAGGAACTCATTGCGTGTGTTGAAGCTGGCTTCTGCTCATGAAACTGCAAACTATCTTCAGTAAACTTTCTTTATTTATTTGAATCTCTGACTCCGGCTCTTATTCATCTGACAGACTGGTCATTCTTTGGGTTAAAACTGTAATTACCCCTACAATATATATATATTAAATCCAGACTTTGGATTTTGCCAAATATGTAAACCTAATGGATAGATGAATGTGATTTGAGATTGAAATACTCTTTGTTTGTTGAGAAGTTTAGCTTTGCTTAAAAAAGTAAACATGTCTTGCTTTGATTAAATCTCACTGGGTTATTCACTTCTTGAAGCATCATGGGTAAACATGTTTAGTCTCACCTGTTTCAGGCTTCCTTTACCAGCACACATTTTGCCCAGCGCCCATCCAGGCACCAGCAGAATGGAGGACAGAGCCAATAACCAGCCTAGTGCATATGCCCAGTCTGGGTACACATACCAGCGGTTAAAAGTCAGAGGTGTGTACCTCACCATAGAATAAACAAAAGACGTCTGGAAATAAACAGGAAAATGTGTTACAAATACAGGTTCTACATTTATATTTATGTATTTAGTAGACATTTTATCCAAATAAATTGAAATGCATTTACAGCATATTTTAGATTTGATTGACAATTGAAACGTCCCCACCAATAGTTTTAATTTACTTTAAAAAAATCACAGTCAACATTAATCTAGACATGCAGAAAGTGTTGTCATTTTTTTAGTCTATGATTAATTTTCTACTAGAGTCCTACCACCTCCAAACATATATGAACATTGTGATTGTCTGTGCCTTTCACTGTTGTTATGTGAGATAGCTACGTTCAGATGTAACAGTGGCAAAACTGTGGGGGAGTTTTCACCGTGCTAAGAATACAGTGTGTGATGTTGCTGACACACACAAGTGAGAATGGTGGCTGCAAAAAAAGAAGGTTGACATAAGGAATAGTCTAAGAAAAGTGTAAGTAAAATAAACTCAAGTTCACCACTGAATGAGTCCATCATACCAAAGGGTAATGTTAATGCTAGTGTTTTTTTTCAATGCTAGGGGTCATAGATCCCCACCAATGCCAAGAGTAAACCTACGCCCTTGTTATTTGTTCAAGCATGGTGATTTTTGTTCAGAATAAAACCCACAATACTGTAGCTTTTAGTAATGTTCTTTACTATTTAAATGGCTACTTGAATATAATGGTCCATTTTGTGATCAAGCATAAACATCTGGGAAATCCAGCTGTAGATACAAACCAGGGACACAAGAGGAGTCAAGTATTTCCAGCATAGCATGAACCAATAGTTGGGTCGTGACTTTGTCATGTCCTTGATTATGTCAAACATTTTCTCAGCCCCTGTATCAGGAAAAATTTTTACTGTAATTTGTATATCTTAGTTATATAACTGTAAAATTTTTTTTAACTTGTTTGACTCTCACCGAAGATCCAACCGATGGCCAGAGACTCAAACACAGACAGGAACAGAAGACAGGCTCCATTACAGGCGTAGTTATCAAACAGCTGGAATACATACATCCCACCCTGCAGATCACAACGCAAAATTACTAGATATAGTGGATGATTGCTCTATTAACTACATTCTAGACAATAGTCACAATTGTGTGTCGAGTTGTTTAAAAGATGCTTTAACAATATATGTTTTTCAGGATGTGGTACTTCCACGGTTCTTGAAGACAGGCATGACTGCTGTGTTTCAACCTGGTCTTCGAGCATCCTCTAAATAAATGATTGTTATACTGCATGGCTACCAGATCCTAGAGCACGTTCCCAAAAAAAAAATAAAAAATTGTAATTTGAACTGCAAATACACTCATGTTAGTCTATCTGTACAGCTCTCGGGTACAGCTCTACAGAGAAGTTGCTAGATTCGTCAAGACAACATCTGCTTACCTTTTTCCAAAGAAAAGGTTGTGTTTTTTTTTTTCATGTGGACATGGTCAGCCTATGGTAATCAACGACCTGTGTTCCCATTTATTTAATCATCAAGAACTCCATTATTACTCACCTCTTTCATGGCCTCATTGTGTAGTCTTGACAATTGACCCTTATACTATTAGGTCAATACCACCATTCCTCCTTCTGTGCTCTTAGATAAGCTCTACTCTTTCCATCTAGCATTTCCTACCAGAAAACCACCTGTTTTTTTCACTGTTACTCACCAACTCGATGTCATAGCTTACAGTGTTACAGATAAAATGAGACCACAAACCGAATAAAAAGTCAAAGTTATAGTCACTAAAATCTAAACAAAGCCGAGTGTTTTGACTCTGCATAGGCAGCCATCCGATCAGAAACAGTACTTCCTACTTCCTTCGTAGTTTGACTGATGGAGAATTTAGCCAATGGCTGCATGATATATTCAATATATAAACATCTATTAGTCGGCTTAAGTATTATTGCAGTCTTTTTGCTGTCACTGGCTCAGTGATCTGTCATAATAATTGATAAATTGTTTAGGTCTTTGTGAGTTATACATTAACTGATGATTATCTGTGCATTAGTTAAGAATACTTCAATGTATATTTCTGCACCTGTATAGTAAAGTGTTACCAGAATATTGTTTTCATTTTATAAACTTCAATTTACACATCCAAATGCTTTAAACAAACATAAAGGAGGTTAGTTTCAGCTCACCTGTGTGTCTAGGCCTGGCAAAATGATCATGATGAAGAAACAAACAGCCCCCAACTGAGGGAAAGGCATCATAGCTACTGCCTGTGGATAAGCAATGAATGCTAATCCTGGACCTAAGAGAGACAGAGAGAGATCTGATTTTGAACATTTCACATTTATAGTCATTACATTTGTCTTCACATGATATGAAACCTCCTGTGTTTTTATGAAAGGGTGCAATACCAGATTCTGCTACTTCTTCAATGGGGACGCCCTGCACATGAGCCATGAAGCCCAAGACTGAGAACACAGCAAAACCAGCCACAAAACTGGTGCCACTGTTCAGAAGGCAAAGCCAAAAGCAGTCTCATAGATTATAGAAAGCATCATTGCAACAGATTCTGCAATTAATTTGATCTTTCCATGACATCAGTACTAACCTGTAGCAGTTGTTGCTGTATTGGTTATAGCTGCCAAGTGAAATTAGAACACCACCAATTACACTATAGGAGAAGAAGATCTGAGTTCCTGCCTCCATCCAAACCTGAACAAACACACAAACTTAGAATTTATTTATGATTTGTTTCAAAAGTCATTACTAAAAAGACTTCTGCAATCAGAATTTAACCCTGATGTACACAGTAGTTATGGTTAAAACAGTTGTATTAAGCAAAAATGTTCTGTCAATTACATTTTTTATCAGTAGTAATGAAAAAATATGATGGCTGATTTGCCCTTACAGTAGTGTTTTTATGTATTTATGTTCTTATATGGACAAAAAGTAGTAATTCATTCATTCATTCTTTCATTTATTTTCTTTTCGGCTTAGTCCCTTTATTAATCTGGGGTTGCCACAGCGGAATGAACCGCCAACTTATCCAGCACGTGTTTCAAGCAGCGGATGCCCTTTTAGCTGCAACCCATCCCTGAGAAAAAAAGTAGTAACACTATTTAAAAAACACAACTCTATCCTCAAAGTGTCCTCAAGCTTTTGTTGTTTAAAGTTGTTTTATAGGTGAAAATCGTTGACCTTATTAGAGGCTCACACAATATTTCAACATTGTGTGCTTTTTGGATACTGATGAAGAGCAGGATGCCATGGGATGTCACTTTCACAAAAGAAAAAATGCAATTTACAGCTAATTTAATATTGAAAACGTAAAAAAGAGTCATCATGAGGGCAATTTTTTACGTTTTCAAAATTAAATTAGCTGTAAATTGCATTTTTTTCTTTTGTGAAAGTGACATCCCATGGCATCCTGCTCTTCATCAGTATCCAAAAAGCACACAATGTTGAAATATTGTGTGAGCCTCTAATAAGGTCAACGATTTTCACCTATAAAACAACTTTAAACAACAAAAGCTTCACACACAACCTTGACAGGTAAAATTACGATAGTCTGTTGTTTAAACTATGGTGCTATTAAACTCATTATACATTTTCCTTCAGCTTAGTCCCTTTAGTCATCAAGAGTTGCCACAACGGAATGTATCGCCAACTTATCCAGTATATGTTTTACACAGCGGATGCCCTTCTAGCTGCAACCCAACACTGGGAAACATCCATACACACTCAATCACACACACACTATACCCAATTTAGTTTATTCAATTGACCTATAGCGCATGTCTTTTGACTGTAGGGTAAACACTAAAGCACCCAGAGGAAACCCATGCAAACATTGGGAGAACATGCAAAGTTGACACAGAAACGGCAACTGACCCACCCGGTACTCGAACCAGCAAACTTCTTGCTAATTACTGAGCCACCGTGCCACCATAGTCTTATTGTATTTTGATATATATATTATATATCGAGGACAAATGTTACCTGAGGGTCAGCACGACGGGCTGGTTCAGGATACAAGTAAAACACAACCCCCTGCAGAGCTCCAGGAAGAGTCAACCCATGAATCAGCAACACAAACAGCATCACGAAAGGAAATGTAGCTGTGAATTACACCACCTACAAGTGCAATACAACAAATAAAGATACTGACAGAGCAGAAAACAAATTGTGAGTCACTGTGAGTGTCATGATGAACGAGTAATCTCACTATAGTTTGTCAAATACTTCTGTTTTGGTTATTTCAGAGGTGGGACTGACAGCATCTTAGTGGTCGCCCACTGCTCATGTTTCCTGTTGGAAGCACCCTTCTGAAGGACACTTATTCTGGAATCTATTTTATGCCTCTGTTTAATGTGAAATATTATTAATGTTGGGCATGTCTAATGGTATTATTTGGTCAATATGATATACTTAGCACATCTTTATATTACAGTTTTGTTAAATGTTGTTGTTCAATTATAGGGGCATTTCAGCCTGATCTCACGAGGAAACGTAAGTATTTTACGTTTTGTCAGTTTAGTGGCTAATTCGTACAAATTCGTAGCCCCTAACCCCAACCGTCATTGGGTGATGAGCAAATCGTACTAATTTGTATGAATCAGATCGTACAAATTCATACAAATTAGCCACTAAATCAAAAAGTTACGAATTGGCCAACGCTGTAAAAAACACAGACAAAATAAAACAACATTAGCATTTTTGCAACTTTCAATTTAATTTCTTATTTCCTTTTTTCTTTTTTTTAGTTTGTTTTGTTTAAATTGTTAGTTCGCACAAACTAATTAAAAGATACCTGAAATGCACTGTAAATGACTTCAAATGTGTAAATAGTAAATGTGAGTAAATGTGTTTTCATCCTAACCTGTTTTAGGGTTCCTTTCTTAGCACACATTTGGCATAGTGCCCATCCAGGCACCAGCATAATAGAGGACAGAGCCAGTAACCAGCCTAGTGCATATGCCCAGTCCGAATATACATACCAGTTTTTAAAAAAAGTCAGAGGTCTGTACTTCACGATAGAATAAACAAAAAAAAACCTGAGAATGAACAGAGGAGAAAGATGATGTGGAGAAAGAATGAGTTTTTAAAACAGTATTAAATAAATGCAACTAATGTTTGTAGTTGCATTAAACAAAGTATGTAACAGTGTAAATATATTTCTTCTACAACACATTGGATCTAACGACTCCAGTTGGCATTTATTCCTCAAGATGGCAGTGTCTGATATATGTTGTTTCACCATAATTTTTACAGGCAAAACTGTCCAGTTACTAGGGTTATTTTGATTCACTGAGATAAGCTCTGCTTAGAGATACAGACCAGGGACACTAAAGGTGTCAAGTATTTCCAGCAAAGTATGAATATGTAGTTGGGTTGAGACTTTGTCATGCCTTCAATGGTGCCAGACATATTCTCAGCTACTGTGGAGTGTATGGAATCATTTAAAATACTATTGTCATAACTTTTTTCTTTTGATAAAATATTTTTCATGTAGTTTGTTTGAAACTCACCAAAGACCCAAGCTATGGCCAGAGACTCAAACAGAGACAGGAACAGAACACAGGCTCCGTTACTGGCATAGTAGTCAAACAACTGAAACACATAAATCCCCCCCTGCAGAAAAGTGGAATATTTGTTTACCTACAGGTTTTTTTAAACAAATACAAAATATGCTTTAAATGCAGTCAGGCCTCTCCATACACTACCTGACAAAAGTCTTGTCGCCTATTCAAGTTTAAGGGCGTACTCACACTAGGTACAGTTGTCTTGAACCATCTCTAAGTGTGCTTGTCCCCCCTGCACTCTCCTCCGACGGCCTGCACTCACACTGTATGTTTTACCTTCCGAGCCAGAGCACGCTTATGTCATCGATGATGATGTTGTTCAGTTTAACAAGAAGAGAATCGCTCTTGCTCAGGACAGTGGAGATTGCTTTAGTTACATCATTTTGTATTACTTATTTTAGTCATTTGTGATGCAGTGATGCAGTCAAATAATTTGCGGAACAAATCCAACACTTTTGACGCTTTTAAATTATCTTAAAAGTCCTTGTGCTGCAGGTATTAAGAGGTTTGCTGAAGGTGTAGCTGTCGTGCAGCAATAGGGGTTTGCATCTTTAATAAACTATGAAAGTTTGTGTTGGTTAAAAAGTAAAAATGACTCAATCCATATGAAATCTCTTCCAACCGAGACAGGGCCAGTCAACTGAACCACCCCTGGGCACAATTCAGCACACTTATACTTGTCAAATGAACAGGGAAATGCAACTGGGCATGGATCACATTGTCACGGTTGTGGATCTTTCTGTTCTTCTAGCATGTGTGTGTGTGTGTGTGTGTGTGTGTGTGTGTGAGAAGTGGGTGTGTCTTGTTTGGGTTATCTTCACCGCATGGTGTGTGTGTATGTGTGTGTTTACATTCATCAGCTGGGTGGTCACGTGTCTGGTTCCACTCACAGCACCCAGGTGTTTGCTATCAGTCAGCTGTTGCGCCTTCCGCGCAGTATATATGTTCAGTGTTTTGTAGATAGCGTTATCAGTCCATTGTATTGTTAACTCCTGTGTCTGCTCCCTGTTAGACGCTTTCGCTCAATTCTGGTGGAGGGTTACCACCATAATCCTGTTTCATTTGGACCTTATGCACGCCTCCCTTTCATTGATGTTGTTACTACTGCCTGCTCTGATGACAACATTATCTGTAAGAGACTTCATCGCAATCCGCTACTCTGATGAACTTTACCGCTGGTAAGCGTGTCGATTTCCTTGAGAGTTGCTACCTAGCGCTAACCTTCCCCTTCCCTCGATATCTCGTGAGATATCAGTGATAGACTTCTATCTGGCGCTATTTCTCGGATGAATTTTTAGTGCTGTGGAGTGTGCTGTATTCCCGGTGTGAGCACCCTTGCTCAACACTATATCTGGTGAGATCATACCAGTTGTGA
The DNA here is from genome assembly GCA_903798205.1 of Danio tinwini. Classification (NCBI taxonomy): domain Eukaryota; kingdom Metazoa; phylum Chordata; class Actinopteri; order Cypriniformes; family Danionidae; genus Danio; species Danio tinwini. Next base: position 12,056,980 of record CAIGQZ010032997.1, read on the forward strand.
CTCTTTAAATAAATCATCTTGTTTTCACTTGCATTTGGGTCTCCTGTGTATATCATTGTGACACACATAATCTAGTGTGAGTGCACCCTTAAGCCTGGTTTATACTTCTGCGTCAGGTGATCGGCATGACCATGGCGCAAGCCTTGCGCGTAGCCATGTATTTATACTTCTGTGCTCTGTTTCTGTTGCTCTGCAATAACATTTCCTAAACGCTAGCTGGCAGTAGGTGCTTATGTTCCTCTGTCAAGTTTCTTTGCTGTTTTTTTTTTTTTTTTTTAACGCTCCCTTAATGTACAAGTGGCTCAAATTCGCTCATTTTGAGGCGGGAACCGGCGGACGTGCAACAAATTTAATTATAAGTTCAACACAAAACAACGGTTTCCATCCAGAGCTCCTTCACGGGACTTCACACTTATAAACACTCGCTGCATCACGTTCGCGCGGCTTTCACCTTCGCCCACACTTGTCAGCGCTTCCAAGCTGACCAATCACAGAGCTTGCGCTACACGCACGCGTTACATTTTTTGAGAGGTGCACATCAACGCTGCCAATGACCATGGCGAGGGCTTTGCATCCATGTGTAGGCTGCGCCGTAGCATAAGCATGCGCTTGACGCAGAAATATAAATCAGCCTTTAGGTGTATGCACAGTATAGAATATAAAGTCATTGAATGGCTCTCTCTCTCTCAATAATATTAAACCATGAGAACTGTTATGGAACTCTACACGAGACAAGACCACGAGAATGGTCAGACATTAAAACAATAAACTTTCTAATCAGCTAGGAAACCAGTTGTTCAGGTTGTCTCGATCATACATTCTGAGCGCCCCTCTTTGCCCTGGACTTACCTTCTCCACCACCTTACCTTCTCCACCAGAGCAGCTCAATCAAATTCCACACAGAATATCTAAGTTTTTAATATGGTGTATCTTGTGGCTCTATATTTATGTTTGTTGTCATTTTAAATGGCTCTGTGTGATTGGTAAAGTGGTCTTAATTTTACTGTAACATTTTACAATCTCCCTTATATCTGTTAATTTGGGTTTTGACTTTGCTAAGATCTTTGCCAGATGCTCTACTCTGGGGAAAATGGTCTTCACATCAACTTCAGAGCAGGCAAGGGGCTTTGTGGAGCTTTTATTGTTTTGAATTTATAGTGATTTGAGCAAGTGTCTGTGGGATTCTATAGCCAGGATACCCCGTTGCAATGTGTTAAGACTTATATGCTGCAACGTACTTTGACACGGTCAGGTATTAATCTCTAATCTCTCTTATATGAATTGAAATGGAAAACGTTTGCCTGACAAATAAATGTAAAATTCTTGTTTAACTTTAATATCTTCTGAAATCTTTGTAACTAGTAGATTGTTTAGACCAAGGGTCACCAATCTTGGTCCTGGAGGGCCGGTGTCCCTGCAGGGTTTAGCTCCAACTTGCCTCAACACACCTGCCTGGATATTTCAAGTATACCTAGTAAGACCTTGATTAGCTCGTTCAGGTGTGTTTGATTAGGGTTGGAGCTAAAATCTGCAGGACACCAGACCTCCAGGAACAAGTTTGGTGACACCTGGTTTAGACTGATGTTTCTGCAAATACTATGACCAGGATTTGTTTATATATTCAGGCTCAATAGATGGAGCATAGGCACAGTATTAGAGTCCTGTTGATTTCTGACAGCCACTGACTTAGTATGATATAATCTAGTGAAGGGGTCACCAATCTCGTTCTTGGAGGTCCGGTGCCCTGCAGGGTTTAGCTTCAACTTGCCTCAACACACCTGCATGGGTGTATCAAGTATACCTAGTAAAACCTTGATACTTGTTCAGGTGTGTTTGATAAGGGTTGGAGCTAAAATCTGCAGGACACCAGACCTTCAGGAACAAGTTTTGTGATCCCTGACTAAGTGGCTAAATCAAACTTTCTTTATGTATGAGCAAGCATGGGGCGGCCTAATATTACTTAAAGGAAATCAGTTTACAGTTATATCCTTTATCTAACAACCAGAACTGGCAAGGATGTGTCTGTGAGCAGATGTAACTGGCCAGCAAACTGACTCTAAGCGACTTCGGGTAAACGATGAACCATTAAGTGAAAATAAGGATTTATTATGTTAATTAATCTAAATTAGACCAAATCACAACCTATAAGGTAATCAGCTTGAATTGGATGAATCTAAATTTAAATTATTATAAATTGGAGTCTAAATTTGGAGATTAAATTCAGAATTGGAAACAAAATAAAATACATTTTAACAAATAAAAATATTTATTTTCACATGTACTAAAAAGGCTTACACGCATTTAACCTTCACCCATGCTGTTAGTTCTAATAGATGGACCTTTACATCATGGTGCAGTGGAAAAAGAATTAATATTGTGTTTGACTCCCATAAGCTTGGAGGACTGCATCCATACATCTTTGCAATGACTCAAATAACCTTTTAATAAAGTCATCTGGAAGAGCAAAGAAAGCATTCTTGCAGGACTCCCAGAGTTCATCAAGATTCTTTGGATTAATCTTCAATGCCTCCTCATTCATCTTACCCCAGTCCTGCTCAATAATGTTCATATCTGGTGACCAATCCTGGAGCACTTCGACCTTCTTTGCTTTCAGCAACTTTGATGTGGAGGCTGAAGTATGAGAAGGAGCGCTATTATACTTAAGTATTTGCCCTCTTCTGTGGTTTGTAATGTAATGGGCAGCACAAATGTCTTGATACCTTAGGCTGTTGATTTTGCCATCCACTTTGCGAATTTCTCGCACGACCCCATACTGAATATGTCCCTAAATCATGATTTTTCCTTCACCAAATTTGACTTTTGTATAAACCTTGTGGTAATGCAGGTTCCAATCGGTCCACTCTGATTGGATTATCACTGATTATGGATGAGAGATCAATCATATCATGTGCTCCTCTTGAAATTAATTTACAAAACTTCACAAAGTCTGTAGTGTAGAACATTTGAACCAGAAAGATTGTGCTAATGACTTAATTTCCATGACTAATGTCTGGTGTGTGGGCAAGAAATAGACATTTAATTGTAATTTTTTTTTGTTGAGTTTTTTAAAATTGCAGCCCATTCAAATCTTGATATTTGGAACATTGTTTCCCAACCCTGTTCCTGGTGGCATGCCAACAGTACACATTTTCAAACTTCCTAATCATCAAACACACTCGAATCAACACATCAAAACTTTAGAAGAGACTCCAAAATCTAAAATTAATGGGTCAGAAAAGGGGGACATCCAAAATATGTACTGTTGTACTTATGTACTGGTATTGTGCCTTGTGGAACAGGGATGGGAAACACTGATTTAGAGGTTAAATTCTGTTTTAATAAAAGTTCAACTTAACTGACAAAAGTAGCTGTCAAATATGTAAGATATTTGTATCAAAATAACCAAAAACCACTAGAACGGTCTTATTTATTTAGCTGACTAATGTAAACACATTATACCACATGTAAGAGTTAAAAATGTGTTTAAATAACATTAGATTCTACTCTTGCAATATCTTGTGTACAGAGGGGAGAGGAAAATAAAAAAGACAAAAAGAAAAACGAGAGAGAAGCATGAGAGTAGTCTGTAAATTCCTGCAGAGATTATGCTAATAAACGCTGTGAAAATAAACCATACGTTTTAAGCACAGAAGTTGAGTTGGACTCTTCTATCTTGTGGCCTTAACAGACCGGTTAATAGTCAAGAACCCACGGATAAAACTTGGTAAGCACGAAGCCGAGTTTTACACAAATGTTCTGAAGAATGTTTAAATCAAGAGAAATAAGCAAATTTAAATAACATGGACCGTGTGCTGTGTGTTCATGCTAATGACGTCACACACCTTCAGTTTCAGATTTGGTTTTATAGAAAACAGGAAAACATTCATTCATTTTCTTTCCAGCTTAGTCTCTTTATTAATCTGGGGTCACCACAGCGGAATGAACCGCCAACTTATCCAGCATATATTGTCCGCAGTGGATGCCCTTCCAGCTGCAACCATCACTGGGAAACATCCACACGCACTCATTCACTACGGACAATTTATCTTACACAATTCACCTATACCACATGTTTTTGGACGTGTGGGGGAAATCGAAGCACCTGGATGAAACCCACGCAAACAAGGGGAGAACATGCAAACTCCACACAGAAACGCCAACTGACCCAGCCGGGGCTCAAACCAGTGACCTTCTTACTGTGAGGTGGAATAATAATTATAACAGAACTATCTAAAATGTAATTAGTATGATAAACAGTGTCGTCATAATATGTCTTTGTTTATTGTGAATGCACCCCATCTAGTGGTGAAAACAACATACTGTGCCTTTAATTAGCACAAAAAAACTATTTATAAGTGACTTTCGTTTTCTTTTAAAAACAAAAGGTTCATGATTATTCTGATAGATTTTGTTATAATATTCTGATATTATTTTGTTATAATGTATTGTAATGTTTGAGCTGTAAAGTTATTAAAGACGTAATTTTTACAGATGTTTTTGTGTTTGTTTTGGACTGTAATGTTATGACTACATTTTGGATGTGAATAAGTGTGCATATACTGTGCATTTAGGATAAGTGATTTGCAGTTCACATAGAAAACATAAGCAAAGATTAAAGGATGCTTTAGCGATAAAATCTGTTACAAGTAAATTCAAAAAGTAATGCTTCCACAAAAAAAGTTTTTTTTTTAAATTGCATTTAATATACAGTATATTCAAATGATTTAAATGAACATGAAATATTTTTATAAATATATGTATGTGTTAGTTTGAGCTTACCTGTGTATCTAGCCCCAGAAAAACAACCATGATGAAGAAACAAACAGCCCACAACTGTGGGAAAGGCATCATAGCTACTGCCTGTGGATAAGCAATGAATGCTAGTCCTGGACCTGACAGAGACAGAGTGAGATCTTTGAACATTTCACATTAGTAGTCATTAATTTTGCCTTCACTCACTTATAATAGCTGCTGTGTTTTTATGTAGCGTTACAGTACCCGATTCTGCGACTTCTTCAATAGGGACACCCTGCACATGAGCCATGAAGCCCAAGACTGAGAACACAGCAAAACCAGCCACAAAACTAGTGCCACTGTTCAAAAGGCAAAGCCAAAAGCAGTCTCTGGTGGATAACAATAATATAAAAGATAGTATAGAATTAATTTGTACATTATTCATTCTTTCATCAGGTAAATACTAACCTGTAGCAGTTGTTGTTGTATTGATTATAGCTGCCAAGTCAAATGAGAACACCACTACATAAACTATAGGAGAAAAAGATTTGAGTTCCTGCCTCCATCCAACTCTAAACAAACACACAGAACCAAAATTTGTATTAATAGTCTGTTGTTGTACTGTACAGTTTCATAGTTTATTTTTTGTTGAGCCTTTGCATTTATTTGGTTATTATAAGGTGTTGGTGGTCAAGGATAGATAGTAGTTACCTGTGGGTCAGCAAGGCGGCCTGGTTCAGGGTTCAAGTAAAACACAACCCCCTGCAGAGCTCCAGGAAGAGTCAACCCAGGAATCAGCAACACAAACAGCATCACGTAAGGAAACGTAGCTGTGAAATACACCACCTACGTACAAGTGAAATACAACAAATAATGATACTGACACTGAGCATAAAACAAGATAGAAGTCTATACTCAAAACTAATAGGAATATTTCCCAGTGTGACCATAGTTTGTAAGATAAAAAGCATTAAAATCCAAAGCATAAACACAACATAATATATTCAGAAAATTCTATTTAATATTCTTGCACACCTTGCCTGTAGATCTGTCTGCTTTCCAAATGCAGAAATAACATATGATCCACATTGCAATGAGACACAGAAGAATCTCCCAGTGGATCTTACCAACCTCCTCAATACCTCCAGAGAGAGACAGAACTCTGCGCCTGTACAGTGTGACAAGACAATGTGTGCAATTTTTCTCAAACATTTTTAGACTTTAAATAACATTTCGCTTATTGTTAATTGTATAGTTAAAGTTATTTGTATTATTTACTCCCAGAACTCAATAGCCGCAGGCGTTGAATTCAATGTTGTCCAGTTAAAAGTCAGATTTCTTGCCGCAAGACTTACACAACCATCTAAAACAGTAAAAAGGAAGAGAGAAAGAGAGAATACAAATGCATAGATAAACACAAATACATAGATACTACAGATATACAATACATACATGTGGAAAAGCTATATACACACATACTGTAGACACTTGCAGATATTTTTCATTTATAACATACAGTATTAAAACCATTCTCGACATTAAGTTGAAAAAGAAATTGGGTCAACATTGGGCTGCGTTTTTGGATAACTGTGTCTCTTAGTAAGCTATGAAGACTTTAAAGGGACATCTTCCAGTTTTTCCCAGTTGTTTACACACAATCACTTGTACTTTAGACAAAATGATTACAACATGTAACTGATGCACCAACTCCCTGAACCAATTCTGCTAAACTACAAGCACAATTCCTGCTTTACACTCAAATTGCAGATTTAAAACACACTTTTTTCAAAACAAGACACACAATTCACAATTCAATGCAGAAAATCTCTTGTTTTCTCAAGGAACACACTGTCATTCACAATTGTAAAGTCAGTCGTCCTACTTTGCATACTAACTCATCACATGGATAAGCACCGGTCACACATAATTGCAATTTAGAAATCAGAGCTCATCTCATATTTTTCATTTCTCAATCCTATTGAGGAATTTTTTTCTGTCTGGGGATGGAAAGTGTATGACCCGAAATCCACACTTATTATTATTATTATTTTTTTTTTTTTACTGTAACTATTCTGTAAATGCTTCTGTTGATGGCATATGTAGACCACATTATGAGCAACTTTGTGTTGGTTGGGATGAACACTGTGCACACTGTTTTTGTGGGAAAATACAGTCAAATATATTTGGTAGCGTGTATTTGTTGTTTTGTATAAAAATTATATTCTGAAAAAGTTTACAGTGCACTTATGTAGGGCTATGTACTGTCTGTAGTAAGTGTAACACTGAACAAAAAAGACTTACAGTAAGTCATTATGATGAATGGAGAAGAAGTGGTCATAGTGTTTTACATTAAGCACATCAGTGATCAACTGCTTCTTATAAATGTCTATTCATGTGATGGTTTGTGTGTGTCACTTGAAAACAAAACACCATTTTGTAAAGAAATTACATTGTTTTGAATGTAAAGTTTGATTTTGCAGGGGAATTGAAGGGTTTTTCCCAATGTGTTTGTATTTTGTGATTTGTGTGTAGAGTTCTGACAATATGAGACATACCTTTAGAAAATGTGTGTAAGCAATTGGGAAAAACTGTAACTTAAGGTATAGCACTTTTTGGTGTGTTCCTCAAGCTTAAAAAGGTTAATTAAGGTTTACATTCTTGCGTAAGATGTTGTGAGGTGCTTAATTGTTTGGTATGGATCAAACAGTACATCAGAATACTCTGATTAACTATTTACTCTTAATCCTGATCTACTGTAGTCCAAATTGTAATATTGTAGGCCTATATAATTAATTTTGGCACCAAAAAGATGCTATTAATATGCAGGGTATTGAATTTGCATTTAAATGAGAACCATGTTTGAAATTTACTTCCAATTTTGATGTCAAAACGTTTATATAAGATATTTAGTAAGGGGGTTAGCATCTGTAAATACTCAAAACAAACTCAACTCAACAGAAATACTCAACCATGCCTAATGCCGAGTTCAGACTGCATGATTTTCAAAGTAGTTGTGTCACGGATGTTTTCACACTGCATGATTATCTGGGTTAGCGTTCTGTCTGTGTTTACACTGATGGATCGGCGACAGGAGAGTTCATACTGCATGACTTTAAAATAGGAAGAATCACAGACAACTTTGTCCAAACTACGTCTCACAGCCAAACAAATGAAAGAAGTGACATGGAAACAACGCGAGGTCATGTAATATATGTCATGTAATATATATTTCGTTATTACCTACATAATGGAAAAAGAAGGCTTTAGCTTTAGAAACAATCTCTCCAAATCAGAAGAAACGTCAAACAGACACAGTGCTCGTGCCAATTTTACACTCGTTTTTCCTCCATTTCTTGGGTCCAAATCAACTGAAAATGAGCGCTTTTAACTTGTCCCCCAGCCTCCCCGCTGGCCTGCAGGTAACCACGCTAGTGTATGCTGCTCTCTCATTGGCTGTAGGTCATCGTGTATGTTAATTTCAGTCAGAACACATTCACACGGCATGATTTGTATCGCCGACAGCTCCAGATATTTAGCATGCCAAATATCTCATGGGCATCTGCGACTCATCTGCGATTCTCTCATATCGATATCGAGCATCGATTTGCCTGTGATTTTAGGCATTTGTCGGCGAGTCAAAATCAGGGCTAAAATCATGCAGTCTGAACTCAACATAATCCTCTCGATCCGTCATTGGTGAAATCTGACTCTCTCCTGGCTGCTTTTAAATTTTTACCATAGTAGGGATTTAAATATTGCATGAATTAAATTTGAAATATTTTTCATTTTATTTGTGACAGTACTGCTCTAAAAATAGCATATACTGTAGCCTATATAGTGGAAAATAGAGAGAAAAGCCATAAGAACCTGAATTTCAGGGCTGAGGATTTCTGTTTTGTTTATTTCAACAAAGACAAGCAATATCTAAAAGCTGTGTTATTTTTATTGTTATTATTATTATTGCAGTTTTTATCATCATAGCCAGAGAACATGTGAAAAAAAGATTGATTAAGGTATAGCTAAGAGTGGTCCAGACCAAGCTAATGAAAGTATGACCAAAAGAGGGTATACTTAACTAAGAGCGCTTCGGGAAACACATATTAATGATAAGGTACAGCTTAAGGTATAACTTATGAATGATGTAACCTTAAGAAAGTTTTGCAGCCCAGTTTTTTTAAATGAAGCATCTTGTAGCTATGCAAGTTTATTCTTACTGTTCAAAAGTAGTCTCTCTCAGCTCACTTTGAGTAAACAGAAATGTATTCATTTGCAAAATGAAACAATGACCAATAAAAGAGCATGCCAATATTATTTCTAGAGATGGGTCATACATCTGAGTGCGCAGAAATCTGCTGATTTTCAGCTCATCATTGAGTCTATGTATTTAATGTGTAAATGTGTGTAAAGTTTATATTTATTCAGTTTTTAAATTATTTCACTGATATTATTGTCATAATAATAATAATATTCAAATGTTCATACGATTTATTTACAATACAGTTTGTAAAGTAATATTTTCTATCTTTTAGTAGATACATTATATTAGAGACGTGCTTTGTTTACCCATTAAGTGGATCTAATTGGATTTTCATTGTAAACAATAAATAAATGTAAAAAATGTATTTTTTTTTCATATATTACAAGTTTTTAGTTATGATACTCCCAAAATATATATTTTTTTACAAAATTCTCAGCAGAAATAACAAAAAATGTCCGCAGGTCCTGTCTGGCCCTAGTCATACATACTGATTCACTATAGAATATCTTTAAAACTAGTCAATCATCAATTTAAACATCATTGAACTGCTTGTTTAACAGCCACGCACGCACACACGCACACACACACACACACACACACACACACAAACAAAATACAGTTGATTTATTTTGCATATAATAATTTACCTGTTGTCACAGCTGGCCCATGGCAGTTGTGAGCTGAAAGAACATATGAGGTAGAAAAGTGCCCAGGCCAGTATGATAATGTAATACATACAGCCGTACACCACTTTCAGCTGTCCTGCATAGCCAATACCTGACAAAAGCAAACACACTTATTAATAGAATCCGCATAAAGTAATTTATCAACACTAAATTTTGGAGAACAAATGCAAATATAAGAGTTTGAAATATTAACTGTATTATATATTTGCATAATTTACAGCTAGGGGAAGCAGCTGGGGACCTAACCAGCATTACAGCACTAATGCACATATATGGATAAAGGTAAATTTAGTTATCGCAAACACATAGTCTCAATTAAGAAAGAAAAAAAATCTAGATGTAAATAATTATTTTAAAATCTATTTTTTTATCTATAATTTTATGTGCCTGACCCCCAGCTAGTGGACAGAGATGACGCCAGCATGTAATGGCCCCTTGCTGTGTAAACTGTCCCATAGCCGTCTCCAGCAGGAAAAGAGGCACCCCACAGGTCACCACAAACATCAGGTAGGGTATCAGGAATGCCCCTGAGAACACACCAGTTCAACATTGCATTATCTAAAGGGGTCCATAATTGGTTTTGTTAAATATTTCATCTGGAACGGCAAAGAAAGCGTTCTTGCAGAACTCCCAGAGTTCATCAAGATTCTTTGGATTCATCTTCAATGCCTTTTCTTTAATCTTACTCCAGACATGCTCAATAACATTCATGTCTGGGGACTGGACTGGCCAATCCTGGATACTTTGACCTTTTTTGCTTTCAGGAATTTTGATGTGGATGCTGAAGTATAAGAAGAAGTGCTATCCTGCTGAAGAATTTGCCCTCTCCTGTGGTTTGTAATGTGATGGGCAGCACAAATGTTTTGATACCTCAGCCTGTTGATGCTGCCATCAACTCTGCTGATTTCTCGCATACTCCCATACAGAATGTAAGCCCAAACCAAGATTTTTCCTTCACCAAACTTGAAGTGAGAATCTTGGGTGCATGCAGGTTCCAATAGGTTTTCTGCAGTATTTGTGATGATTGGGATGCAGTTCGACAGATGACTCAGCGGAAAAATCTACCTTGTGCTACTTTTCTAAATGATCAAATAGAAGTAAAGTTATTATTTGTTGCTCTTACAACTGGGATCAATGACAAGACTTTTGTCAGGTAGTGTATGCTCAAATGAACCATGCTATAAAGGAGAAAAGTCAGGTTTAAAAGCACCCTACATTTATTCTATATGATCCTGTTTTGGTATATTTTTCTTTACCAACAAAAAACTGCTATGTTCAAAACTGTGCATAATGAAATCTGTATTTAGGCTGTGTCATACCTCCTCCATTTCTATAGCAGAGGTAAGGAAACCTCCACATGTTACCCAATCCAACCACAGTTCCTGCCACAGCCAGAAGAAACTCCGCTTTCCTGCCCCAGAACCCTCGCTCCTCCATTTGTCTTGATTTGTGTTCATTTCTTCACTTCAAATTGCTACTGATCATGTTGTCAGCTGCAACCATATAATAGTGGAGGATAAATGACATAATCTGAGAAAGTCAGTGGGTGAGCCCAAAACGGATAAGCCTGATGGTTGGGTGATATGTTGGGTAAAACATAAGCATGCACACAGTGAACTGCTGTTACCGACATTTAACAGTTTTAAGGCTTTAACATCACTGAGTGATTAAACTGTGTGAGATTTCTCATGTGCTTATGATCTGTTTTGAACTTTTATTTCGATACAGTTTTGTTCCCATTGCTTTTTCCTTTTTTTACATCTGACAGTTACAATTTTTAGCCCTCCCGTGAATTTTCATTCTTTTTAAAATATTTCCCAAACTATAATTAAAAGAGCAATACTTTTTTCACAGTATTTCCGATAATATATATTTTTTCTGGAGAAAAATTTTCAAATCATTTTATTCAACTTGCCTAGTTAACCTAATTAACATAGATAAAACATTTAAATTGCGCTAAATACTAGTCTTTTGAAAATATCTAGTAAATTATTATTTACTGTCATCATGAAAAAGATAAAAGAATTCAGGCATTAGAAATTAGTTATTAAAACTAATATGTTTAGAAATGTGTTGAAAACAAATCTTCTTTCCGTTGAACAGAAATATGGGGAAAAGATATAGGGGAGTTAATAATTCAAGACGACTAAGCATACCTGATACCTCATAAAATTAAAGTTGAATCATAAAAGTCATGATGACTAATAATTTCAAGTATCTCCTAATTTTTTTTTACAATACACATTAATTAGGAAGTATGATTGGATTTATGTGTTTTTTCTTGACGCCAGTATTTTGGGTGAGTGTCAACAGACTGAAGAGTCTGTTGAACTGTCTTTTCACAGAAATCCTGAATAACAAATAATGGAGTCAAACATTTAGTTAAAGTATGTCGTTTTTTTATTACCAAGTTTTTTATATATGCATACATGATTGCAACGTGGGTGACATGGTGGTGCAGTTGATAGCGCTGTTGCCTCACAGCAAAAAGGTCGCTTGTTCGAGCCCCAGCTGGGTCAGTTGGCATCTCTGTGTGGAGTTTGCACATTCTCCCCGTGTTCACGTGGGTTTCCTCCAGGTGCTCTGGTTTCCCCCACAAGTCCAAAGACATGCGCTATAGGTGAATTGGGTAAGCTAAATTTTCCATAGTGTATGTGTGTGAATGAGTGTGTATGGGTGTTTCCCAGTGATGGGTCACAGCTGGAAAGGGCATGCACTGTGTACAACAAATTCTGGATGAGTTGGCGGTTCATTCCGCTGTGGCGACCCCTAATTAATTAGGGAACTAAGCCGAAAAGAAAATGAATGAACGATTGCAACAAAGTTAAGTATTACTGATATACAAAAAACTTAACAATATAAAAAAATATTTATTTTCTAAATGTTTTTCATGTCAGTGCTCCCTTTTGTGCTGTAAATGAGAAGAATACCTGATTCAATTACAAACATACATAGAAAAAATAAGCATTGAAAATAATATGCCAGTTGTATGCCATCTTTTTCCAGCAAACTATATGTCCAATCTCTTACATTGCTTTAGTTTGTGTTGCTCCTGAAAAATGTTTCCATCTCTGTGGTAGAGGTATTTTCATGTGTTTTGTTTTGTATCTTACAGGCAAAAGGTAGCTTTGTGTCAGGACTACACAGGTGATGCCAACGCTGTCAAGACAGACAGTGAACCAACAATAATTTATTAGGTAAGTTTTACTTAGTTAGTATAACTGTTTTTCTTATACTGTATATAAAGGGTAAAAATGTTTAATCTCACCTGTTTTATGCTTCCTTTCCCAGCAAACATTCGGCCCAGCGCCCATCCGGGCACCAGTAGAATAGAGGAGAGAGCCAATAACCAGCCTAGTACATATGCCCAGTCTGGGTACACATACCAGCGATTAAAAGTCAAGGGTTTGTACTTCACCAAAGAACAGACAAAAGATGCCTGAAAATGGGCAGAGGAGAAAAAAAGAGTTGCAAGGAACAAGATGAGATAAATGTGACTAAATAATGATCATAAAAAAATTAGCTGGGCCTTTAACAAGCCATGAAGCTCAAAAAAATGTTTTTTTAAATCAATGAAATGCATAGAGACACTCACCAGAGACACAACAGGTGTCAGGTATTTCCAGCACAGCAGGAACCAATAGTTGGGTCGTGAGTTTGTCATGTCCTCAATAATGCCAAACATCCTCTCAGCCCCTGTGTGGTATGTTGGGAAGAATTGAGAGTCACTGGCTCTCAGACACTTTTATTACTTACTGTTGCTTATATTGTTTAGATTATTATTTTAGGATAAATGTCTTTTGTGTTATCTGGGCTTTGCACCAGATTTGCTGGTGCTAATGTCTTAGTTCATCCTAGACTTTTTGTTATTAACAAGACTGAAAGGAAATAGCTTTCCTCTGCATATGATTTTCAGTCTTTTAAGTGATATCTTCAAAATACTTTTCTTTATCTTTTGGAACATTCACTTTCCTGTAGCTTCTGTGCAACTTACCAAAGATCCAACCCATGGCTAGAGACTCAAACACACAGAGGAAAAGAAGACAGGCTCCACTGCAGGCATAGTAGTCAAACAACTGGAATACATACATTCCCCCCTGCAGATCACAATGCAACATTACAACTCAAGCAGAACAAATGTGTTAAAGGAATACAGTGCATCAGGAAAGTATTCATAGCACTTCACTTTTCCACATTTTTTAATGTTACAGTCTTATTCCAAAATAGATTAAATTCATTTATTTCCTCCAAATTCTACACACAATACCCCATAATGACAATGTGGATTTTTTTTTTTTAATTGTTGCAAATTTATTAAAAATAAAAAACCTGAAAAATCACATGTACATAGGTATTTACAGCCCTTGTCGTGAAGCTCTAAATTGAGCTCAGGTACATTCTGTTTCCACTGATCATTCTTGAGATGTTTCAGCAGTTTAACTGGAGTTCACCTGTGGTAAATTTAGTTAATTGGACATGATTTGAAAAGGCATACACCTGGCTCAGGGTGTAACATAGTGAGGGAGACGACACGGCGAAATATAATCAAAAAGAATATTTATTTAACACAATTGAAACTAATATAATCAAAACATCAGTATCAGTATGTTTAATCAGTGTGAAAAGCAAGTGAATGAATGCGGTATGTGCTGTCAATGATAGTGTATGGATGCAAAACAAAGCATAATGCCCAAATTGAAGCATAGCTCTGGCCAACTGCGAAGTAAATGAGCAGCCGCCCTGACCAACTCTCTGACCAATTTAAATAATTCTAACAGGCATACACCTGTCTATATAAGGTCCCAGGGTTGACAGTGCATGTCAAAGCACAAAGCATGAAGACAAAAGATTGTCTCGAGGCACAAGGCTGTGGAAGGTTACAGAAAAATTTCTGCTGCTCTAAAAGTTCCAATTTAACAAAGTGGCCTTTATCATCTGTAAGTGGAAGATGTTTGGAACCAACAGGAATCTACCTAGAGCTGGCCGGCCATCTAAGCGGAGTGATCGGGGAAGAAGGGCCTTAGTCAGGCAGGTGATCAATAACCCAATGGTCACTCTGTCTGAGCTCCAGCTTTCTTCTGTGGAGAGAGGAGAACCTTACAGAAGGACAACCATCTGTGCAACAATCCACCAATCAGGCCTGTATGGTAGAGCAGCCAGACGAAAGCCACTCCTTAGTAAAGAGCACATAGCAGCCCGCCTGGAATTTGCCAAATGGTATCTGAAACAAAATTCTCTGGTCTGATGGAACTCTTTGAAGTGAATGCCAGGCACTACGTTTGGAGAAATCCAAGCACCGCTCATCACCAGGCTAATACCATCCCTACAGTGGAGCATGGTGATGACAGCATCATGCTGTGGGGATGTTTTTCAGCAGCAAGAACTGGAAGACTAGTTGGGATAGAGGGAAAGATGAATGCAGCAATGTACAGAGACATCCTGAATGAAAACCTGCTTCAGAGTGCTCTTAACCTCAGACTGGGGCGACGATTCATCTTCCAGCAGGACAATGACCCAAAGCACACCACCAAAATATCAATGGAGTGGCTTCACAACAACTCTGTGAATGTCCTTGAGTGTCCCAGCCAGAGCCCAGACCTAAATCCTATTGAACATCACTGGAGAAATCTGAAAATGGCTGTACACTGTCACTTCCCATCCAACCTGATAGAGCTTGAGAGGTACTGCAAAGAGGAATGGGCAAACAATCCCAAAGACAGGTGTGCCAAGCTTGTGGCATCATATTCAATATTCAGAATTGAGGCTGTAATTGCTACCAAAGGTGCATCAACAAAGAATTGAGCAAAGCCTGTGAACACTTATGTCCATGTGATTTTTCAGGTTTATTATTTTTAATATATTTGCAACAATTTCTTTTTTTCACATTGTCATTATCGGGTATAGTGTGTAGAATGTTGAGGAAATAAATGAATTTAATCCTGTTTGGAATAAGGCTGTAACATAAAAAATGTGGAAAAAGTCAAGCGCTATGAATACTTTCCAGATGCACTGTAGTTCAACCCAAATAAAACATTTTCTCACCATTTACTTGCCCTCAGGTGGTTCCAAACCTTTATAAGTTTATTTCTTGTGTTGAACTACAATTGTGTTGAAATACCATATTTTTGAAAAAAGCTAAAAACTTTAAACTATTGACTTCCAATAATAGGAAAACAAATACAATGGTTATATAGTAAAGGGCCAGGATGACCAACTTTTCAACTCTCCTTTTTAAGTGGGGATGTAGCTACAGTCTTGTAAAGTCAATAGAAACACTGTATTAATACTGCATCATTTAAAATGGTAGCATGCTATTCAGTCAAAGCAGTATCACATATCCATTCACAGTAAAATCCTAAGGCAGCTTATTGTATTTTATTTAAATAAAGTTCTGTACATTGTTTTTAATTTTTTTCTCTTTCATACACACCTCTGTAATCATCACAAGTTGGCCAAAGAAACAAAATAGACAGAAAAGCAGAAGGAATATTTCTCGACATCCAGCTTTACGCAGCCTCATAGGGAACAGGTCGATCACTGAGGTCATGAAAACTTCCATAGCAACAAACTTTGAAGGATGCAGAAGAACACAAGTGGATTAAAATGTTGTGCTTTTGATTATTCTCTGTAAATTACATCTGTTAGCATCTTTAACAAATCAGAATATTAGACGCAATATATATTGTGATTTTGTTTTTTGCTCACCTGTGTGTCTAGACCCAGCAAAATAATCATGATGAAGAAACAAGCAGCCCACAACTGAGGGCAAGGCATCACAGCTACTGCCTGTGGATAAGCTATAAATGCTAATCCTGGACCTGAGGGAGGGAGAATATTATCTTGTGTATTTACATTCTTAAGTTGTGATATTTCATTCAAAGAATGTTACAGTACCTGATTCAGCTACCTCCTCAATGGGGAGACCTTGCTTTTGGGCCATGAAGCCCAAGACTGAGAACACAGCAAAACCAGCTATAACACTGGTACTGCTGTTCAGAAGGCAAAGCCATAAACTGGACCTTGATATGGAAAATTATAAACTTGTGGTTAGGTCTTACTATAAAAATCATAGTTAAACTATGCTTACTGCAATAAAACAATGGTTAATTTTTGTAAGGGAACAATCATGGTATTGGATTAATCATAATTAATGTGCAAATTAAAATTATATGTTTTAACTGTAAATGTGCAGAGTTGAAATAAAGAAATGCACAACTATCTAGTTTAATTAACCAAATCCACTAGTTTTATTATCTTATTCTTATCATTTTTAACTTGCCTAAAGTGAATGAGAGCAGATTAGGTATGCTGTTACACAGAGGTAGTTTTGGTTGCTTACTTATGTCCAGTGGTCTCAAGTAAGTGCAATGAAAGTGCCTTTTGCAAACTATAAATAACATTTTTTAGGCGTTTCAGTGCTTTACAGTTTGTTTTTGACGGTCCTAAAAAATGTTAATAGTCTATAGATATCTGATTAGTGATAGAATCAGTAAGCTTAGCAGTTTTTTTTTTTTTTTTGACAGGCTTGCACTGGTTCCAGTCATCCAGTGTCCTTTGACCAGCATGGCTGGTTGATGCTGTCTCAGCACTAGCATCTTTGCTAACATCTGCAAAAATATGTTTAGCCAGAAGATAGTACTTCAAAGTTGTGCTTTGATGGAAAGACAGTTCCGCACTATGCGAAAGTGCTTTGGTTCGGACTTTGTGAAGAATTCTGGTTTCATCCAAACTTCCATCTGGAAGCATTTAATAATGAAACTTTCCATTCAGCACATCAGGCATAATGTCTTGAACCATCATACTGTATTACTAGCAGCATTTGCTGTACCCTTATTATTACACAATGTTATGTCTGCGATGATGACCCACGTTGGGGTCAGACCTCAACAAATGATTAATTTGCATGAATGAAATATTAATAAAATGTCCTGAAAAGTAACATGCGATTATGCATTTATGATGACAGACTTAATATGTGCGTATGTGTGTGTAATCATTGTTTACCATGGCATGTGACGTAAAACCATAGTAACTACAAAACAAATCATGGTTTTACTAAGGAATTTAAAGTAAAACTATAGTAACTACAAAATAATGTATAGATTTACTACGCAATGGAGTATATATGTATGGTAACTACAAAATGAAAGTTTTATTTGAAGTAAAACTATACTAATTACAAAATTACCCACAATTTTTCTATGGCATTTAAAGTAAAACATATTAAATACAAAGTGAAGCATAGTTTTGCTATGTTGGATTTAACTGAGTTATTTATTTCTAAGAGTTTATTTATTTGTTTATATGTAAATATATGATTGAGAGTCTTTTTATCACTGCATTGCAGTGCTTTATCACTAGTACATTTTGTTTAATTATAGTAGTTTTTTTCTTAATCTTAATCCAAATAAGATGCAAAAGTTTTTTTGTTTTTTAAATAAAATCTGCATCATAGAATTTAACTTATACAAATATATTTTTGTAGACATTATTGCATAACTTTTGTTAAATGTAATACAACCTACTTGGGTTCTGGGGTTCCTACGATTACTATAGTGTTATCATAGCATTAGTGTTGTCATAGTATTACCACAATTTTACTATGGTAAAACTATGCTCTCAAACCCATGATTTTTATAACCACAGTACATGCCAAAATACCATTTTTACTACTGTCTTTCTATAGTAAAACCATGGTTAATTTTCATAAGGGTGATTTATGCAATAATTATATCATAATCGTTTGACAGCCCTAATATATACTGTAGTAGTTGGGTAATAGCTAATATGATGAAGATACTACCCAAGACACTCTAAAGATCAACATTTGATGTGGGATTGAAAGACTGCAGTAAATACTGGAGATCAAACAATCTTAAGGAAAAAAGATACAGTTTTTACATTTTTATAGTGTCAAAACTAACCTGTAGCAGTTGTAGTTATATTTATTGTAGCTTCCTAATACAGTAAGAGAGGCTGTACCCAAAGCATAGGAGAAAAAGATCTGAGCTCCTGCTTCCATCCAAACCTACATTTGGAATGCAAGGGTGAAGAATTCGGAAGAAGCTCAAAAAATGTCTTCATATATTAATGCTATATTGATGTCAGCAAAATCATTTATTCATTTTATTTCTGGACTTTGACTGAGACAAGAATCTTTCTGTTTATGGAGGATGAGGGAGCTTTCAGATGTCACCTAAATTATCTTAATTTGTATTATGAAGACAAACAAAAGTCTCAGGGGTTTGAGTGATTAATAACATGTTTACTTTTTTGGGTGAACTAAGAATTTAAAGGTGATGCTAGGAAAATGCAGATGGAGAAATTACCTGTGGGTCAGCAAGGCGGGCTGGTTCAGGGTACAAGTAAAACACAACACCCTGCAGAGCTCCAGGAAGAGTCAAACCACGAATCAGCAACACAAACAGCATCACGTAAGGAAATGTAGCTGTGAAATACACCACCTACAGGCAAGAGGTAGTAAAATGTAATTAAATTAAATAAATTCTAATGTCATACAATGCATCAATCATTTATACTTCATTTAATAAACTTAATTTAATTTTTTGTTTTACAGAAAAAGGAACTTAGAATTGTTTGGAACTACTGAAGGATAAGTATATGTCGAGTTTTTTTTTTTGGGGGGGGGGGGGTGTTTTTATTTATATTTTAAATATACAAATAAATAAGAAAAGTGTATGTTTTTGGTCCTTGAGCCTTTGACTCTCATAATGTGCCTTATGGGAATTTTTGGTTTTAGTAATTTTTAAAAATGTACTACAACATGCAATTAGTTTTAAATAAATTATTTTAAAATGTTATTCTTGCACACCTTGCCTGTGGATTTGACTCCTTTCCAGACACAGAAATAACATATGATCCACATTACAATAAGACACAGAAGAATCTCCCAGTTGATCTTACCGACCTCCTCAATACCTCCAGACAAAGCCAACACTCTGTGTCTGTACAATTTGATGCGAAAGAGAACAACAACAAGACTTTAATGTGTTTTCAATTTAAATATGCATGATAATTTGATAATGTAGATTGCACTTGCAATGATCATCATATAATTTTCTTACTGCCAGAACTCCGTAACTGAAGAGGTTGAATTAAGCAGCATTGTTGTGCTTAGGTTCAATTTCTTTTCAGCTAGATTCACACAAGCATCTAAAATAAGATGAAAATATTTACGTTCCCCTGCAATGACATGTTAATGTTTTATATTTAGCAGTTGTTTATTCATTTGGCTTTTGTTTCATATGATCACCTGTGTTCCAGATATTGTCACAACTGGCCCACAGCAGTTGGGGACTGAATGAAAATACGAGGTAAAAAAGTGCCCAGGCCAAAATGATGATATAATACATGCAGCTGTACAGCACTATCAGCTGTCCAGCATAACCAATACCTGCAAAATGAAAACCACACACACCACACCCCAGGCGGACAATCAACATACAGTACATACAGTATGTAATGCATAAAATACACACAAATGTTTAATGCTCTGCCTGGGTTTCTATATGCAATGAAAATTTGTTCAGTAATTAATATTGTGCCTTGTGTTTCATGTAGTGAGTCTGTCACATGCTGCTGCTTGTATAGTATTGTATATAGTATATTGGATAACACTGGATATCATGGATAACAGAATGGATTTTACTCTTAAATTTGAGTAAATTGTTCAATTTATTTTCTCTATTATTTCATATATTTGTCTGCAGTGATATCCCCAGTGTTTTTGTATCCAAATCCCTCAAATAAAAATCAAGACTATCAATCAATATAAAACACCATTTATTATCATAGGACCATTATATATTACGCATTATTATATATTATTATCATTACTACTACTACTGCTACTTATTATTATTATTATTATTATTATTATTATTAATATTTCCACAGTAAATATTGCACATATTCAAATTACAATCAGAAATTGCAAGATAGCAATTATTTTAACTCACCCTCAGCCAGTGGACAGAGGCGATGCCAACATGTTATACCTCCTTCCTGTGTGTACTGTCCCATAGCCGTTTCTAGCAAGAACAGAGGCACCCCACAGGTCACCACAAACACCAGGTAGGGTACTAGGAATGCCCCTGAGAACACAAAATTACATTCAAATGTTAAAGAAAGCTTTAGTAGAGTATTCACTGTAATTACAAAAATAATGAAATCTCACATTTTTGCATATTTAGGGTGCCTCATACCTCCTCCATTCTTGTAGCAGAGATAAGGAAACCTCCACACATTACCCAGTCCAATCACAATCCCTGCCACAGCTAGAATAAACTCTGTTTTACTGCCCCAGTTCCCCCTCTCTTCTATTTGTCCGTTTACTTTGCCCATCCTTTGTCTGTTTTGACCCGATCACTCTGACCCTGCTTTCCAGACTGTTGTACTAGTTAACTACTCATACAGTTACTAATTAAATGACTCCTCCCAGTTGAAATAAATAAATAAATTCCCCTAATACATTTAAAAAACCACTTTGCTTTTCCATGAGATAGAGAGCAACCAGAGAGCCAAGTCTGACATCACTGAATACATCTCATCAAGTTAGCTACAATTAATGATATTGTGTTCAATACTGCCTTTAATCATCTTGTTTGTCACAGTAAGCCTGCCCTCAGCCCCTAATGCATGTAATTCTTACTTTTAGCTCAGCAATATTTTAGCGCTACTTTTTCTGGTTCAGAGTTGGTGCTTTTGGTATTTATTGGCAAATAATCCATTTGGAACTAGGCTCTGAACCAACACATAAACTGCCTTGATTAAAAAGGGGTACATAGTGGTTCGAAATGTGTTTTCCACAGTCCAAAAAGTACTACCGAGAGATCCCAAAAGGGGATGAGGTGCAACCTTGGATAAATGACTCTTTTGGCTCATGATAGAAGCTGGGGAGGTTATTGAGACTCTCAAATGAAACCCCTAATGTCAGTATTGGCAAGAAATGGCAATAGGAATTGACACAAAGTGAAATCCAATTAGGTTTCACACATTCTCAGCAAGTTCACAAAATTCAATAATGTCACAAGAACAGATGTTCGGATGGACATTAGTGGCTAATAAATTGCCCTTAGAAGTTATAATTTAATGGAATTGCTGACTAAAGTGTCTTGGAAAGTTCACCCAGGTAAATATTAATACAAGTAGAGGGTGGGAGAGTTAGGCTACTTTTAAAATACATTTAATCACAGGTATAAAAATATATATTTAGTTAGATTACTCCAGTTTAGTAAGATGATATAAATAGCTTATAATATTTTGACCACACACTGATAATCTATGTAGAAACGAATGTCACAAAGAATTGCTGAGTAAAACTGACAGTTTATTGTAAATTAAGAACCGATTCATTTACAGTGGCACTTTGCACTGTAAACATTTTTTTTAAGCTAATTTATTTTCAAACATTTATTATAAAACTTTTTTCATTGTCCTCCTCCATCTATCCATTTATTCCCTTTTATGTGTATCCAAACTATCCATCCAAACTGTCCTTCTCACACAAAAGAATCAAGCACAGTGTTTCTATACTCGGTTGTCAAAATAATCTCCTGGCAAATATTTTCCTTGCTGGCTGTATCCAGTATCTCTTTGTAAATGTGATGCACTGTTAATGCAAATATGTAACATTGTGCTTCTCAATTAGGTCTTCATCCTTCTCACAGTACTGAGGCTCCTCTCTGCTTCAACAGAGGTAATAGCAACAGCCAAAAAGGCACAGAAGGGCTTCTACTTGGTTAAAAAGGCTACAGACTGATTCCTTAGAATTGTTGCAGCCTCTGAAGTAGTTGAGTTTGTGTATTCGAGCTTAAACATGTTTAGCTGCACCTTTAGTGACACTTGGTTTATTTTTAATTCATCGTTATTTCTACAGCGCTTTTACAATGTAGATTGTGTCAAAGCAGCTTAACCCTTTAGAGTGCACTTCTTGAAAATGTTTTTTGGCCCATATCTTGTATTGAATAATATACTGACACAACTCTGATAAATAGTAATAAGCAATTAAAATAATGTTGATAACCTATGGATGAAAGGTCGAATAGGTGGTTATGATGCCTGTTAAATGGCATAGATATTCTAGTAAATTGAAACTGCTTTGGTTCATTTTCAGAATTAAAGTTCAGTTTAATTTAGATCAGTGTAATATAAATGTCACTGCTGAAAGCCAAAACACTGAAGAGCAAATCCAACATTTCACAGCTCCACAAGTCCCAAACCAAGCAAGCAAACTGTAATTATCCCTACAGCTGTTCCATAGTTTAGGTGCCAGATATGAGAAAGATCTACTGCCTACAGTCAATTTTGATATTCTAGAAATAACCAATTGTCCAGAATTAATTGAGCATAGTGACCGTGAGGGACTGTAATACACCATGTGCTCCCTCAAATAGTGGGAAGCCATTCAGGGCTTTCTAGGTAGTCAATAAGATTAAATAACATGTATATGTCTACCTTCACACTGCAAGGCTTAGTGCTTAAATCAGATTTTTTTCTCAGATCAGATTTTTTTTGCGTAGCTGTTCACATTGTTGTTATAAATGTAGCCAATATCAGATTTGCAATGTGAACAAATTATAGTCCTAAACTGACCCGCATACAACTATGCACAGCACAAAATGTCTAATTATGCACACAGTGTGTATACTGTATGAAGCACGTTGTCAGATTATGCTTAATATGATTATTGCCCTTTTTACAGACAACCGTGGTGTGTTTCATGAACTGTAAAGGGTTGTTCTGCTACTACTAATGTGTATTTCAGCATTTGAAACCTAAAATAAGTCATTTGTGATTGAAAACACTGATCATTTGTGATTTATGACAACCGCGGTGCGCATCTGTCTGACCACCAGTGTAGTGAACTTATCAAGGGTTAATTAGCAGCCGTAGACTGAACTGTGAAGGCAGAGTTGGTTTATCTCTGTTTGCAGAGTTATTTCATTTTACTTTGTTATAAACAACAGGCACGTGCAGAAGGAGTGTTTGGGTGCTTGAGCACCTGCCCTTATTTTCTCAGATCGAACGTCAAGATCACGTCAAGATCACGTTTTCAAACGTCAGATCTTTGTCTGATTTAATACTGCATATGAAAGTGGCACAAATCTGAACTGAAAAGATCTGATTCCATGCGTTTTGGGCTATTCACATTGTCATTACCCTTAGTCACATGAGGGGGAAAAAAATCAGATTCAGGCCACATTTGGCTGCAGTGTGAACGTAGCCTATGATGTTTAATAGGAAGCCAATCCAATGATTAGAGATTCGGACTAATATGATCAAATTTCTTAGTTCTAGAAAACACTCTAGCTGCTTCATATTGAACCAACTAAAGTTTGTTAATTAATACAGGGCAAGCACCTAGTATCACTTTACAGTAGTCTTACGGAGAGGTAATGAAAGCATGAATAAGCTTTTCAGAATTAGACATTGAGTACGTTTACATGAACACCAATAATTTTAATGTGATTAAGACAATACTCTGATTAAGAGTCTAACATGTAAACATCATAAAAAGGTCATAATTGAACTAAAGAGAAATCGAATTAAGACGTGAAATAGGACGATTTTAATCACATTATTGAAGTGCAGTACATACATGTAAACACCTTAATCAAACTAATACCGCCATGTAGGACTTTTCGCCGCGTTTTGCAACAGGATAGTCCCCACACACACACACACACACACACACACACACACACACACACACAC
>CAIGQZ010032997.1:12120248-12144969 GCA_903798205.1 Danio tinwini
ACACACACACACACACACACACACACACACACACACACACACACACAAATGTAGTTTTTTTAGTAATCTAATTTTATTGAAAGCACAAGTACTAACCTGTAACAGTTGTTGTGGTATTTATTGTAGCTGGCTAAAACGGTGATACTGCCGACAGACACGCTGTAGGAAAACAAGATCTGAGTTCCGGCCTCCAACCAAACCTACATACACAAAACCTCAGTTTTTAGTGTACACAAATTAAGATATTTGGATGACATCTGAGAGCTTTCTGACCCTTCATAGATGGCAACGATTCATAGAAATCATAGAATTATAGTCTTTTAAAAACTTGAAATAAAGTTTCTATATTTCTCTGTAGCACGTCCGGTTGAACGAGGAAACCGTTGGGTTTCCTCCAGGTGCTCCGGCTGGAAAGGCATCCGCTGTGTAAAAACATTTGCTGGATAAGTTGGTGGTTCATTCCGCTGTGGCGACCCCAGATTAATAAAGGGACTAAGCCAAAAAGAAAATGAGTAAATGAATGAACAATTGATATTTTCCCGGCACTGGGTTGCAGATGGATGGGCATCCGCTGTGTAACACATATGCTGGATAAGTTGGCGGTTCATTCTGCTGTGGTACCCCTGATGAATAAAGGGACTAAGACAAAGAAAAATTAATGATTGAATAAACAAGTTAATTAATAAATAAAATGTATGTGTGCATTATTTTTAAAAGCATCCTCATTTTACAGCATTTTACACAAGTGCCTAAAACGTTACAGTACTGTAGCTTTGTAGGTAGGTTTTTTCTTTTACTTAGTTACTTTTTTTTTGAAGCACTAAAGTAATCTTGGAGATTCGTATGATTATAGTTAACCACTAATGTCATATGGAATGGTTTCGATAATATTTTTGGTTTCTTTTCTGCACTTTGTCTAGGGACCTTTGCTGTCTATGGAGTATCAGGGAGATATCAGATTTCAACTAATATGTCTTAATTTGTGTTGCGAAGACGAGAGAAGGTCTCAGGAGATTGGAACACACGGGTGAGTAATTAATAACACAATTTTCATTTTAGGGTGAACTAACCCTGTAATAGAGCTACAAAATCTATTCAATTATGTTGTGTTTTTAACAAAAACAATGCAGTTAATAGTAAGACATAGAGTCAGGTCCATAAATATTGGGACATCAACACAATTCTAATATTTTTGGCTGTTCCATGGCCAGGTCAGTGTTATTTCCTCATTAACCAAATTACAATGAGCAGATAAAAGGTCCAGAGTTCATTTTAAGTGTGCTATTTGCATTTGGAATCTGTTGCTGTCAACTTTCAAGATGAGATCTAAACAGCTGTCACTATCAGTCAAGCAAGACATCATTAAGCTGAAAAACATTAGGTGTGGCCAAAACAACTGATTGAAACATTTTTAAAAAGAGAACGCACCAGTGAGCTCAGCAACACCAAATGACTCAGACGACCACGGAAACAACTGTGGTGGACGACCGAAGAATTCTTTCCCTGGTGAAATTTTCACAACAGTTAGCCAGATAAAGAACACCCTCCAGGAGGTGGGTGTATGTGTGTCAAAGTTAAAAATCAAGAGAAGACTCCACCAGAGTAAATACAGAGGGTTCACCACAAGATGTAAACCATTGGTAAGCCTCAAAAACAGAAAGGTCAGGTTGGAGTTCTAAAAAAGCCTTCACAGTGCCGGACCATCATCCTATGAACAGATGTACTTGTACTAGAATGATGGGAAGAGAAGAGTATGGAGAAGGAAAGAAACTGCTCATGATTCTAAGCAGTGAAGCATGGTGGTGGTAATATCATGGCGTCTAGTATGGCTGCCGATGGAACTATTTCTCTTGTATTTATTGATGATGTGACTGCTGAGAAAAGCAGCAGAATGAATTTTGAAGTTTTTCGGGCAGTACTATCTGCTCATATTCAGCCAAATGCTTTAAAACTCATTGGATGGCGCTTCACAGAGCAGATGGACAATGACACAAGCATACTGCAAAAGCAACCAAAAAGTTTTTGAAGGGAAAGAAGTGGAATGTTATGCAATGGCCAAGTCAATCACCTAACCTTAATCCGATTGAGCATGCATTTCACTTGCTGAAGACAAAACTGAAGGAAAAATGCCCCAAGAACAAGCAGGATCTGATGACAGTTGCATTAGAAACCTGGTAGAGCATCACCAGGGATGAAACCCAGCGTCTGGTGATGTCTATGCATTCCAGACTTCAGGCTGTAATTGACTGCAAAGGATTTTCAACCAAGTAATAAAAAGTGAAAGTTTGATTTATGATTATTATTCTGTCCCATTACTTTTGGTCCCTTAACAAGTGGAAGGCACATACGCAAACTGTTGTCATTCCTACACCATTCACCTGATTTTGAGGTAAATACTCTCAAAGCTGACACTCAGCAGTTAAAGCATCTTGTTTGTTTAATTTCAAATCCCTTGTGTTGGTGTATAGAGCCAACAATATTAGAATCGTGTCAATGTCCCAATATTTATGGACCTGACTGTATCAACATACTGTATATTAGTGCATTAAAAATATGACACAGTCACTGTCTTGTGATGTGGGGTTACCTGTGGGTCAGCAAGACGGGCCGGTTCAGGGTACAGGTAAAATACTACCCCCTGAAGAGCTCCAGGAAGAGTCAAACCACGAATCAACAACACAAGCAGCATCACGTAAGGAAATGTTGCTGTAAAATACACCACCTACAGGCTCAAAATAAAATAAAAAATCATTAATGACATGGCAAAAACAAAAGCAAATATATTGAGGTTTTCTGTTGTTCTTCTGCCACATAGCTGAAATGTATTATACATATTTTTTCACCAGTAAAAAATAACAATATTGAGAATTTAAAAACTGATACACAGATGTAAAGCAACATAATTGCACACCTTGCCTGTAGATTTGACTCCTTTCCAGACACAGAAATAACATATGATCCACATTGCAATGAGACACAGAAGAATCTCCCAGTTGATCTTACCAATGTCCTCAATACCCCCAGAGAGAGACAGAACTCTGCGTCTGTGATGACACATAAAAAATGTTGTTGTTTTAATGTACAGAATAATCATTTCAATTTTATCAGATTGATTCAATAATATGAAGTTTGCTAAGGCAAAATGTTATTGCAAAAAACAATGATTTATTTATTTACTCCCAGAACTCAGTAGCTGCCGGTGTTGAATTTATCAGAGATGTACGGTTGATGGTCAGATTCTTTGTGACAAGATTTATACAATCATCTAAAACAGAAATATTTTATTTATGTCTTTATATATTTTAGAAGATAGCACTTGTTCTTTATGGATTTATTAATATATAGAGATGATCACCTGTGTTCCAGGTGTTATCACAGCTGGCCCATGGCAATTGGGATTTGAATGAGAAAATTAGGTAGAAAAGCGCCCAGGCCAGAATGACGATATAATACATGCAGCTGTACAGCAGGATCAGTTGTCCTCCATACCCAATGCCTGACAAAAGAAACAGACTATCTGAAATCCAAAATTAAAAGATCATTCACCCACTTCAGTAAAATGCAAATGTGGTTTTGGCAATGCATGCACTTTGAGTTTTGTCTTTTTCCACTGATTATTTATTAAACCAAGCATTCTTCCAAGAGTTTTTATTTTCTTTTTAACTGAATCATTTATTGACTTTGAAAAAAGAAACTAGCTAATAAAATAAATGCCACCACAACCTGTATATTCAACCACATGGCATGTTAAAAGTTTAACAAACATAATAAAAAAATATAATATTTCATAACAAGACACATTTCTACAACTCTGACCCTCAGCAAGTGGACAGAGGCGATGCCAACATGTAACACCCCCTTGCTGTGTGTACTGTCCCATAGCCATCTCCAGCAAAAACAGAGGCACCCCACAGGTCACCACAAATACCAGGTAGGGTATTAGGAATGCCCCTGAGAACACACCAGTTCAACAATGCAATGATTAAAGTAGCACATGGGTGCATCAGTATATAGATTTTTTAAATTGCTGCTTGTTTTCATACCTCCTCCATACTTGTAGCAGAGGTAAGGAAACCTCCACACGTTACCCAGTCCAACCACATTTCCTGCCACAGCCAGAAGAAACTCCATTTTACTGCCCCAGTACCCTCGTTCCTCTATTTCTCCATTTATTCTTTCCATTCTGTGCTGTAATTTCCACACGCTTCCAGGCTGTGCTAATTCTGTAATGGTGGTTGTTGTACTACATTCTGGTTAGTCAGAAGTATGTACAAATGTGTCAAGCTATTTATTGACAGATGCTCCCCAGCTCCCCTAGTTTTGAAGAAACATAAAAGACTGTGTAAATCACCTTTTTTGTCTGATAAAAAATATTATTTTATCTCATGAGCAGGTTAAACTTAAAAAAAACAGGTGACTGTGATATAATTGATTGCTCAATATGTAAAATATATTATATCCAGTTCATGAAGACATAAATGCAGCAAACAAAGGCATTTTTTACAGTGGCTGAGAAAGCTTAACACAATGTAACCTAAGAAAACACATGCAAACAAGGAAAAAAGAAAAAGAAAAACAGCAGTAAATTAAGAAGACATCATTGGTTTGACAGCAAATGTATTGCAAAGTCTCAAAACACAAAAACAAATAAGAAAATGCCCAGCAAATCCTCAGAAGGCAAACACAAACAGATAAATCTACTGCAAAGCTTCACAACTCAACCAGAAATACACTAAAAAAATACAGTGAAAAAAATTGATTGAACGTTGAAAAATGTATTGATTCCCTGGATTTACATTTTTTTAAGTTAAGTGATTGTTACCAATTTATATGGTAAATATTAGTCTAAACAAATTAAGTTGAACATTACTAAATTTAAATTGTTTGTTTAAATTCAACCCATATTAATTGTTTGCAACAAGTTTATTCAGTGTGGAAAAACGTGTTGCAAAGCCTCTAAAAACTAACGGAAATAAAACAATGCGCTGCAAAGCCTCAGAAGGCAAACACAAATAGATAAATCTACTGCAAAGCTTCACAACTCAACCAGAAATACACTGAAAAAATACATTGAAAAAAATTGATTGAACGTTGAAAAATTGATTGATTCCCTGGATTTACATTTTTTTAAGTTAAGTGATTGTTACCAAATTATATGGTAAATATTAGTCTAAACAAATTAAGTTAATTGTTTGCAACAAGTTTGTTCAGTGTGGGAAAATGTGCTGCAAAGCCTCAAAAAACAAACAGAAATAAAAATGCGCTGCAGAGCCTCACAACTCAAACACAAATAGAAAAACATGCTGCAAATCCTTGCAACATACATATATTGATAATTTTGATATTTTGATTAACTCTTTGTATTTGTATGTTGTCTATTAGGACTGCGTTGTTTTTGTTTTGTGTTTTTGTATGTTTTGTCTGTTGTAGGTTGGGGCATGTTTTAGTGCACCTCATGCTCTTTAACACCCTTATTTAAACTCAGTACGAGAGTTTGTTGGGGCCACTGTTCATTCATTGTTTAGGCAGTTGGCTAGAGCTGTGCTCCAATTTGGGCTTTATGTTTTGTTTTGCATCCATACACTAGCACTGACAACAATTAATGCATCCATTCACTTGCTATTCACACTGATTGAACATAATGAAACTGTTTGAAAATGTTTTGAAAATGTTATTTTCAATTGTGTTAGAATAAATATCATTTTTGACTTTATTTTTTACATAAAGTCAAAAATATAGCATGGAAGCAGGGGCGTTGCTAGACAAAAAAATATATATATAAATAAATAAATATATTATATATATTATATATAATACAATTTTTATTTTTATTATACAATTATTATTTTTAATTAAATTAATATGTAACTGGAAAATAATGCAAAGGCACAACTGAAGTGATATGCTAAGATCATTTAAAAAATCTTTTGCATGAATAATAATTTCATTTAAATGAAATTCTACAGAAAATATATAGAAAATTTTCTAATACAAAAAAATATGTTTAATTATCTGTTGTCTTAGACTTGACACATGGCAGAGAATCCGCTTATTAAGTGTGACATCACGCAAAGCGGCTTCCGGGTCCAAGCGTTCTGACTAAGGAGACTCATCAAATGGTAATAATAAACGTTTACAAAGCGATGTAATACTTTTGAAAATCACAATCGCAATTTATTAAGTTTTACCTCTCTAACTGCATCCCTCCTTTGTGCTTCATACAAAAAAATCTACCAGGCATGCTTAGTATGATCACCATCATATTGTTTAAACTTTAGTTTTGTCGACTTGCAAAACTCACGGTGTGCCGTCACCTCCATATAAAAGACTGTTAATGTCAACGCATGGACGGCACGTGAGCAGCGGGTATTTTTTTCAGCATGCATGTTAACAATCGGGTCTCGCACCTGGAGAAGAGCAGTGCGTCCTGGTCCAGCAGATGCGATGTGTGAGGTGTGGTTTTCTGCGTACATGCAGAGATGCGTCAGTTTGCTTTTTGATTAAACTACATTGCTTTCACCAGCGTTGGTTCGGTTGCACATAGAGAATAATGTCTTTATTACAGGATTACCCCTCTTAGTACATACACTTGCATATGAAGTAAATCATATCTCAAAGCATTTACTGGGGCACTGTAGATTTTTATTGGGGCACGTGCCCCAGTAAATTGGGTCTAGCGACGCCCCTGTATGGAAGTATGCGGTTTCGGACGCAGCCTTGGTCTCACACAATCACGTGATGCGATACCACAGGTCAGAGTTCACCAAGCTTGAACTTTGCAATGCAGTAACTTGCAAAAGTTGTTGCACGAGCTTTGGTTTCTGGTCTGACGCATTTGTGTGCGTATGAATGCAAGTCTATGGGGAGAAAAGTGCAGTGTGACCACAACTTTTCGGCTGTATCATTGCTTCAGGTATGCTGAGTTTACTTCATGGCTAATATTATTCAAAAGACAAAGGCATTCTTTAATCAAGGTGTTAAAAGTAACAAAAAATAAAGGTCACCTACAATATCTATGATCAATAGTCACTGTACAATAAGCAAATCCCAGCCTGGTCCAACACGTTTTTTAAGTTAATTAATTTATTTAATCATTTCACTTTGGCTTACTCCCGTATTTATCAGTGGTCGCCACAGTGGAATGAACGCCAACTACTCTTGCATTTGTTTACACAGTGGATGTCCTTCCAGCTGCAACGCAGCACAGGCAAACACCCATACACTATGGCCAATTTTGTTATAGCGCATGTCTTTGAACTGTGGGGGAAACCGAAGCTCCTGGAGAAAAGCCACGTGAACACGAGAGAACATGCAAACTCCACACTGAAATGCATTCTGGCCCAGCTGGGACTCGAACCAGCGACCTTCTTGCTGTGCGGTGACTACTTTTGTCAGTTCATCCCACTGAAATGTTTCTATTGTGGTCAGTGCTATTTGCATGTGTTGTGAGGATTTACAGCATGCTTTTCTATTTGTTTGCATTGTGAGGGTTTGGAGCGCACGTGCTATTCTGCGATAATGTTTTCTTAATTTTTTGTATGCATGTGTTTTCTTAGGTTGCAGTGAGTTCAGCTTTATCAGCCACCTTGTTCATTAAAAGTTTAACCAAGAAATAACGTTTATCCTTTTATTTTCCTTATCTTGTACAATAACTTTTTATGTTGATTTGTATTTTGGAAACTGAAGCATTTATAGGCTTATGTTACATGGGTATGTTGTTGGCAATTACAAAAAAATCCATTGTATGCGTCAAAATGATCATTTTCAGATAATGCAGAAATAATAGAAATATGAAGGGAAAACATTCTTGAGGTAAACCAGTCACATTGGTGGCAATTTCTGGATGGAAAACAACTAAAAAGTTAAACAACTATGGCTGTTTCCATTAAAGTGTATTAATATCTAGATCATGACTACATCAGTTTACATGATTCCCAGTGGTAACTATTGTGACCAAGTAGAAAACCAAAACAAACAACATGATATCAAAGGTGGCATGTTTGTGTTCTAGGGAGGTCTGGTTGGCAACACTATGAACAAAAGATGAAGATTTTTATAGACAAATGTTTATTGTTATGACACAAAACCCAATGCACATCCCAATTAAAACAGTGGGTAGATGTGAAAATACATTTAAAAAGACAAACAATATAGAGTGCACTGTAATGAGCAGATTTAAAAATAAGAGAAAGTCAGATTTGAGGAATCCAAGATTCAATTTCATATTTCAACAAAGTGTTCAACATCTAGATGAGGACTACATTAGCCACAAATGCTTGTTAAAAAAAATATATTTTTAGGGAAATCTGTGATTTTTTTTGTCAAATCTTGAAAAGTGTCTGGTTCAGGTAATACCTTAGATCCCTTTATTGATTTTTTTTTTCTAAGCTACTCACAATAAAATGTACTGAACTTGAATCACCCTGGTTCTTTGATCCTATCAACCTATAAACTGACGTCAAATTGTTATTGATTTAAATCTTGCTTTATTAAAATGTAACCAAGTAAGACTTTTTGGTTAATTTACAGTCAGACATGAAGTACCAAATTTGAAGTTTTGTCTGGTAAGCCTGGAACAAACTGGTAAGTGATTCAGTGTTTAATTCAGTAATGCTTAAAACCATTTTTTAATCCTAGTAAATCTGGTTAGCGATTCAGTATTTAACTCAGTAATGCTTAAAATCATGTTTTGATTCATTAGAAATGCATAACTCTTAACAGTCATTCTTTTTTGCTCTACAGTTTTTGATTGACAAAAAAGAATGTCTTGTACTTTAAGGGTGATTCCTAATCTATGTTTTCCACCTCGTTATTATCACTAATATCTAGAGAATAACCATAAAAATTACTTTAGCCACCAAAACCAAACTTATTATTTTCGAAACAAAAAGTAAACTATTTTCAGGAAACCCTTGGAATTTCCTATGCTTAAATTCAATTTTGTTGGCATCTGAGACCACACAGTTACATAGTAAATTATAAATAAAAGACATTTAATTTGCAGTCATAGAGCTTGCTTAAAGGGGCAGTAGGTAAGCTTGACAACCAGTGGTTGAACTAACTATTGCATTCCTAGTTTAAAACAAATGCAAGTGCAGGTTGCCATATTAATGACCAACAGGAGTAAGTGTTCTGTATTTACAGCATGCTTTTCTATTAGTTTGCATTGTGAGGATTTTGAGCGCAGGTGCTATGATGATTCTGCGATGTTTTCTTAATTTGCTGTTGTAGTTTTTTTGTATGCACGTGTTTTCTTAGGTTGCAGTGAGTTCTGCTTTATCAGCCACCTTGTTCATTAAATGTTTAACCAAGAAATAAAGTTTAACCTTTTATTTTCTTTATCATGTACAATAACTTTTTATGTTGATTTGTATTTTGGAAACTGTGAAGCATTCATAGGCTTCTGTTACATGGGTATGTTGTTGGCAATTACAAAAAAATCCATTGTATATGTCAAAATGTTCATTTTTAGATAATGCAGAAATAAAATAAATTTGGAGGGAAAATATTCTTGAGGTATACCATGCAATGATTGCAATTTCTGGATGGAAAAGTGTTGATTTTGAGCAAGAAGTTAAACAAATATGGCTGTTTAAATTAAAATGTATTAATATCTAGATCATGACTACAAAAGTTTACATGATTCCCAGTGGTAACTATTGTGACCAAGAATAAAACCAAAACAAACAACATGTTTGTGTTCTAGGGAGGTCTGGTTGGCAAAACTTTATGAACAAAAGATTAAGATTTATGTTATGACACAAAACCCAATGCACATCCAAATTAAAACAGTGGGTAGATGTGAAAATACATTTAAAAAGACAAACAATATAGAGTGCACTGCAATGAGCAGATTTAAAGAGAAAGTCGGACTTGAGGAATCCAAGATTCAATTTCAAAATTCAAAGTGTTCAACATCTAGATGAGGACTACATTACCCACAAATGCTTAACTTTTAAAATATATATATTTTTAGGGCAGTCCGTGAATTTTTTGTCAAACCTTGAAAAGTGTCTGGTTCAGGTAATAGCTTAGATCATTCCTAATCTATGTTTTCTACATTATTATCACCAATATCTAGATAATAACCATAAAAATTGTTTTTGGAATATAAATGCAACGGCGCACAATTTAATAATTTTTTTCTAAATAAAAAGAGTTTTTGTTCTAACCAACACCTCGAATAATGATATATTACAATATATCATATATCACATATTAGAAAATATCACCTCAGGTACACCTCATGTGCTTTATTCAGAGTTAAATGCTAACAATGTGAGTTTGAATGCCATTTTACCTGACATTTATTGACACTACTGAAAGCAGCAGCAGATAGTTCACCTCAGATCTTGAAAATAAAATAAACCGTTTGAACTTTAGAACTGCAACTCAAAACCAACACATATCAGTGATTTAGAATGTAATGTTAAAGAGTTTTTAATATGTATTATTAGATTATAAACCTTACCATTTTGTGAGTGAGTGCATTTTCTGTGCTTCTGAATGGCTATATTTAAATTTCTGCTGTGTTTTGTCTGGTGCAAACAACCAAATTGCTTATCACTGCAAATTTTGTCACATAGCATGTTGTAACCTGCTTACCTAATGTTTACATTTGTAATATTTATATTATTTGTTAATTAATAACCTCATGTGAAACTCTGAATCTGCGTCTCATTATAGAGTCTGTTACTGTCCACTGGAGGTCGCATTTCGGTCACAGACGCATGCTTTGAGAGGCTTCCTGACTGAATGAATGACATACACTGTTTTCAATAAAAGCAAAGCAGGGTGCTGAAATATAATTGGCTAAACTGCGAGTGGGCGGGTTAAAAGAACCAAAACAAAGGCAGCGTTCCGGTAAGCAACAGACATTTTCAAAGCAGAATATCTGACTTCAGCATTGCTTTTCAGATAAACAAGAATGTTCTCTTGGCATGTTTTTAAAATATCTGCAAACATATTATGGTATTTTTATGCTTTAGAAGAGTCAAAAACTTACATACAGCACCTTTAATATTAAGTGTGCCAATAACATAAGTAGCCATGAGGTAGATTCCCCACTGTGTGCCCTGTTGTTTTCTCGTAGTGCCCTCTGCTGACTAGCTTTGAGATGACAGCGTCTCATATTACCAGCTCTATCAAACAGTATAAGCTCTGCATGAGGGGCACAGCAGCTTGATGAATAATGCATTAATATGGGCTTCCCCTTTGTCCATTCACTGATGTTCACTGGATGATCCCCATACATTAACTGAACACCTTCCAGCCTTTGTCCATGTTGCACTTTTGTTTCAACATGAGTATTGATTTCTGAGGAGTTCTTTTGTGGCTGTAACAAAGGGAGATAGACTCCTCCTGTGGTTTCTTCGTGAAGCTTTGGGAAGTGTTCTGCGTGTCTTTGTGTAGTCATTTCAGATAGAATGAGCCTGCCTTCTCCTTGTGCCAGCTCTATAGATGCCAGTCCAGAGTGGCCTCTGTCCTTTGCTAACAGTGAGACTTTCCAGTTGCCTTTAGAGCACAGAGATGGGCAAGAGGACTCTACTTGGAGGGAGGAACATGCTGGAGGATTTTTATCAGGCTCCTGGAATTGTAACATGAATTGAGTTACAGGTTATGTTTAAATGCATTCATATGCAATTAATGCTCAACAAATGATATCTAGTTGTAAAGGACCCCAGGTTGGTAATCAAACCCAGATCACAATTAATTATTTAGCAGATGCTTTGGTATCACTTCATTGGTAGTCACTTTTCTTGACTATAAGTTACATTGCAACTACATGCCAACTAATTCTCGGAGTATTAGCAGACTGTCTGCTTAATATCTGCTGATACTACACCATTCAGATATTGAACTGACTATGAAAAACTTTGAAAGTACATCAACTCTTAACCTAACCCTAATTTTGCAGTCTACCAATACTCTAATGAGAATTAGTTGATGTGTAGTTCCAATATAACTTATATTCAACAAAAGGTTTTAAAGGTCAAAAGATAGGTTGATAAGAAAGTGTCTGGTGCATATGGAGAGTTAATTTATATTTTTTCAAAACGCATTAATATGGACAATGACTAATGTATATACTGTTCTACAATTGTAAAATTTGACTTGATGGGGTGTTGGCACATGTCATAAATATAAATAAGAAATTATGCATGCATATGACAACTGTCGTTAATTGTCATTCACTCAGTTATGTCATTTTAAATGCAGGGGGCTGTTTGTGAGGTATAATCAAAAACCTCATAGCCTGCCTGTGGCTTTGTCATAACAACTTGACATTTTCAAGACAACATAAGACATTTACAAACACAACCTTGTCATAAATCTGGCATAAACATGATTGTCATGAGGCCATTATAATTGGGTCATAAATTCAATAACAGTGTTGTTAATATTTTTCTTGAGCTCAACTACAATGGAACAAATTGGATTATGTTTATTTTTGACAATTGCGCTAATACATTTTAATGACAAATTCATTTTGTTCCACTGCAAAAAGTTATCAGGAAAATAATAATGGCAGAATCACCTTTTGGTGATCTTGGTAATGACAGATGTATGACAAGTTATCAAAGACAAAAACAGGTTGTGATGTATTTGATCATGTCAAGTTGTCATAACAAATACATCCTAAACGATGTCACCTTGGCATTTGAAATTGTATAACTGAGATATTCTGTATATTCTTACCTCTGGTATCACTGTCAGGTGTACCACTGCAAAATTTGAGTCTGGTGAATCTTCTGCCTGAACAGTCAAGGTCAAGGTGATGGCCTTCCCTGTCTGAGTATTATGAGGGGTCCTTATCGCAACCTCTCTCTTCACAGAGCCCCTTGTACCAATAAACAGTCTGAAAATGAAATAACTGTCATGGAAACATTTGGATAATATAAAAGTATACCAGGCACAGTATAAAATATTTACAGCTAATAGGTGTGCATTTACAACAAGAAAAAGCATATTTCGTTAAGACCATGACTGAGTGTAGAATCGTGAAAGCTGTGGTTTTGATTGAATTGCAAGATATCTGCAGAAATCATGTTCATGGATGAGCATGTATTCAAAACATATTATCATGGGAGCATGAAGCAGAGTAAGGATAAAAGCTGTCAAAGCAAACCGAGACCACGCTAAAACAGTTGTTGATGAGAAACGATTATTACATGGAACAAAAGCAGCAAAGCTTTAATTATGCTACAGTCCAACACTTTAGTTCTTCAGTTCATCGTCACCAGGGGAAGAAACAGGGCTTTGTTATTGTATTAAATACATATTAAGGTTCTGTTACAGTCTAAGGCCCTGCCCACATGAACAAATATTTTCAAAACCACACTTTTTTTCTACAGTATGGCTGTTTGTCCACACGGAAACACAGTGTTAGATGACTGAAACAGCCTGGGTGAAGATTTTCCTAATTTCTGCGTACGGTATGGTCGTGGGGACACTACAACCAGAGTTTTCGCCTCATGACTTCAGAGTGAGTGCTGTTTTCTTCTTTCTGATTGGCCAACATGGCTGGGTTCACACCAAATGCGTAAGATGGAGATTTTGCAGCAAACGCATCACATATTTTGTGTCATTCGCCCGCAGGACGGTAATCAGCCTGTTCTCTCAAATGCAATGATTTGTATACAATTTACTTGTGCAAAAACTTCCCATTTCCCAGTTTGGTGTGAATCCAGCGTAAAAGTGTCATTATTGCCACCTGTTGGTTTGGCATACCCTTAACATGCATCACAGTGCATTTTTGCATTTTCAAGTGGATGGAGATTTGTTTTAAAACAAAAGCAGGGAAACCCCTGTTATAAAAAATATCTGTGTACACGTAGACATGGCCTAATAAATGTACAACATATTATAGTACCTTTGGTGTTTCCCTGTTTCTATAAAACCAAAGGACACAGACTATGTCAAATTAAAAGTAACAATAGCTTTTTTGTCTGGATTAGAATTTTCTTCAAAACAGTAGTGATAATGTTATAAGTGCAAGTCAATAAGTCAGCAAAATATACAGTATAACAGCGTTCTAGTGGTTTTGAATATTTTAATGAACAAAATTATATCTATTGTGTCAGGGTTTTGCCCTTTGTTATTTTAGTTTTTTGTAATGTCCTTTATTGTCCACTAGATGTGGTCATTTCATTTTCCTTTTTGTATCCGTAATCATTGTCATTAATTTCACATGTGCCTTGTTTAGTTTCTTGTATTTAAGTAGTCTCAGTTTCATCTGTGCTTTGTTCAATTACTGTGGTTCCAAGCCTGTCAACCACTGTGAGTTATTCTTTTGTAAAGCCTCCTAGTTATTAGGCTAAGCTCTTCTATGACTTATATCTTTGGAGTTTTTTAAGTTCAACTGTTCTTGAGTTTGCCTTTTTTGAGTTTTGTATTTTTGTTAATAATAAACTTTAACTAAAAAGCAAGTTGCCTTTCGTTGTTTGAGTTCATCAACTCCCAGAAGCTCAGTGGTTACGTGACTCACTTCTCACGCCAGAGACCAGGGTTCTATCCCTGATCTTGACACTATTGTGCCTTCAACTAAACTAGCAAACATTCTTGTCGGCCTATTATATTAGAAGAACTTGTTGTACTTATGATATTCAACTGGCTAATTCTTTTTACCATTCTCACCTTTGTTGGTCTCGGTGGGTGAGAAATCCATGGTCATCTTCTGCTGAAAGACTGAAGTGACGGTTGGGACCATGATTAAATATCTCAAACAGCACATTCAAGCTGTGACCTGGGAGAAGTTGTGGAGCAGAGTGCACCTGGGGATGAGAGTTACTTTCTATTTTGAGGTTTTATTAAAAAAAAAAATTAAGATTTTGTCAATCATTATTCTGCATTTACTGTAATTCCATTCATACTTGTATTTGTACATGTGTTGGCTGAATCATCTCAGTGGAAACTCTTTCAAGCAGGTTCCCCTTTCTGTCTTTTCCAAAAAGACGCATATTAAATGGCATCCTGGGAACTGAGTCCATGTAACCCACTAACTCCTCTCCAGACCAATGAGACGATGAGGAGTTTAGCAACACTTTCTTTAGGCTCTCCCCTTTTGGCCCTAATAGGGTCACATGGCTGAATGAGGCCTCCTCATTGGGAGAGAGGCCTGTCACCGCAACAACCAAAAACACTGGAATTCCTGAGAACATACATCACAAAAACAATGATACATCCCAAAAACAATGATAACATGAACAAAATGAATTTGGATTTGCTACAGATGGCTAAAAGAACAATGAAAAGACCTGCTATAGGGCTGCCCTCAATTTTCCTCAATCCTGGATGAGCCTCATTGGCTTCACTTGCAAAATAGTACAGAAAGTCCAAGCTGCTGTCACCTAGGGGGAAAATCAGTTAATGCAAACTTGGAAAAAAATTACATTTGAATATAAAATAAGATTAGACTGAATTTTCTCTCAGCGTTCTTACCAAGGGCATTAAATGTAATTGGTCCAATAGCTTTAACTGTAAGTTGCCATATACCTATATCTAGTGGAGGCAGTAGGTTTATTCTATATAGACCTTTAGATGAGTCCATCACTGCCAGAGGTCCATCTTTACCAAAAAAAGATTGGTGAACACCTGAGAGGGGAAAAAGATAATATGGGTCATCCAGAATGTAATGATTTTCGCTTGCCACTTGGCCATCGGGAAAGAGGCAGAGAACAGACAAACCTTTAAATAAATATTAATTATAAAATAAAACAAACAGATGGCAGCTCCTCAGAGAGACCTTGAACGGAATTCCTCAACAATTCCGCAGGATTCTGTTCAAACTGAAAGTAAAAGTAAAAGCGTCCTGGCCCGGTCCTCTTTCGTCCTCCTCTGCCATCGTTCCTCCTCTTACAGTCCAGAGCTCCTTCCGTGGGATTCCGTTTTGTTCCCACGGCTCTCAGCCCCACCCCCTCGCCACATACCCCCATCTCCCATCACAGGCGGGTGGCACCCCGTGGCTGTGCATACTCCATGTGGTGGGTTTGGCGCCACAGCACCCGCGAGACCTATGAGACAGGCCGAAAGAAAAGGAGATGGAAAAAAGGAGGAAAGACAGAGTAGACTGAGAGAGGCAAAAAAAATTGGGGCTCGTTTCTTCAGACATGCTGCCCCACTCTGTCCTTCACCAGCTGAGAGATCTGACGACGTGTTGGAAGCCCTGTGGAGAAATCTATCCAGCTGTCCATCTTCTGGTGTCTGGTGGCGGTTCTCCTGGCTGGCGGCATGCCTGGTCTCCTGCTCTGCTCCCGCTTCAGTGGACGGAAGCAGGCTTTGGCATCATGTCGGATTGCGGCGACTCCCCCAGCCACTGTGCGATGGCTCCATTCAGCACTTTCCCTTCCGGTGATGAGCCCTGCGTCCCCTGCTCCTCCCCATACTGGGAGCCGGCAGCAGGCAGATCCTTTCCTCGCCAGCTTCGGGCCGTCCCGGCACTATATGCAGACGAACGGGCTTCTCCCCCACTCAAGTTAACTCCCAAACACTTGCTCTCTCTCTCAGCGGCAAGGGAAATTGGACAACGTGTCCCTCCTTCTCTCAAATTTTGACACCACTGTAATAATCTTCGCTGGCCATCGGGAAGAAGGAGTTGGAGAACCGAGAAACTTTTAAATAATTTTTTATGATATAAATAAAACAAACAGATGGCAGCTCCTGATGGAGACTGCCGTCAAATTGAAAGTAAAAGTGAAAGCTTCCGGGCCTGGTCCTCTCTCGTCTTCCTCTGCCATCGTTCCTCCTCTTATAGTCCAGAGCCAGGGATTCGATTCCAATTACTTCTAATTACCCACAGCTCTCGGCCCTGCCCACTCCCCACACAGAACAATAAGAGATTCTAAGGAAAGTAATTCACCATGGGGAGACTGGGAAGCGATAGAAGGTAAAGTTCAACAATTGTTCAAAAAGAGACAAAAGTCTTCTCACATCAACGGCACTAATATTACATGTTCAACCGAGAAAGGAACATGTTACTGGTGCAAGAAAAAAAAAAAAAAAACTTATTGTAAATTATGGGTCAAGAGAGTGTTGTTATAAGATGATGTTCTCATGAGGAGTCACTAGCTATGTTTCCATCAAAAGATTAGATTCATGCACAAAATTGAAATATTGTGAAACATATGACAATAGAGCACAGTTTCCATTCAATGGTCCACATTGGGAGAGCAGCTTCTGAAATTAATAATAATGAACTGCTTTAATGCTAGATGTTTGGTAAAAGATTTTAGAATGACCAAAACAATTTAGATTGCACTGGTTTGCCCATTAATGCCATCCCACAGCACCCGTTTTTGTTATTACATGATCTTATAACAAAATTTACTTTTTTGATGCACATACTGGAATATTCTGTAAATGTGGTATGTATATGTGTTATGTATATCTGTATATGTGTATAATAGTCTATGCACAGTTTTGGTTATTGGATAAAACTCTGAAATCTGGACTTTACTATAACTTCTATGTTAAGCAGCTTTGACACAATCTACATTGTAAAAGAGCTATATAAATAAACTTGAATTGAATAAAACATTTATTTGCATCTTGGCATTTCAAGTGTTTTTAATGCAATATTCCAAAATGTGCATAAAAATAGGAGGGTGTTTTATTTGTAGTTAAAAAGGTAAGTGATGACTGTAATGTTACTTGCAATAGTGTGTGTACCTGATGGACTGACAAGCTCACAATCTGTGAGCTGACCAGTAATGTGCAGCATCACTTTTGTCACAGCTCTGTCCACCCTGAAGGAGTTTGATGAATTCGATTCAACATTTGTGTGAAACAGTGTCACCTATTTAGAGAAAGAAACACAATGCATGACAGAACTGTAAATGAAGATGCTGTCTTTTAGGGCGTACTCGCACTGTACTATCCGAACTGTGCCCAGGCCTGTTTCCCGGATCGTTTGAGAAGTGCGAGTGCTCTGAATTCGGCTCAGGCACGGTTCACTTGAGTGGCCCAGGCCCAGTTAGAAGAGGTGGGCCTGAACGCAGTTCATTTGGGCTTAGGCGCGGTACGCTTGCAGTGTGAATGCAAGCGTGCCTGAGCCCGAAACTGAAAGCGAGATGTGACTTTTAAGGGACTGTTTGATATGGATTAATTAATCATTCTTACTGTTCAATGAACACAAACTGTCGTAGTTTATTAAAGACGCAAACCCCTCACTGCACGACAGCTGCACCTTCAGCAAACCTCCTAATTCCTGCAGCACAAAGACTTTATGATTGTTTATGAGCGTCAAAAGTGGCTGATCTGTTTGGCTAAACATTTGACTGCATGTCACCGCATATCAAATGATATAACTAAGAAAATATCTACTGTGCTGAGCGAGAGGGATTAATGAACAGCGCATCATCAATGACGTAAGCATTCCCAGGCCCGAATGTAATGTGAGTGTGGGCCGTTGGGGGAGACGAGAGGGGGGACAAGCGTGCTTTGGCCCGGTTCAAGGCAACTGTACATAGTGTGAGCACGCCCTTAGTCTTTTTGTATCAATGCTGTTTACTGTACCTTGCTGGAGATGGTGGTGTCTTCAACAATGGCTGACGCTTTGTGAATGTCTTTGTTTGAAGTAAAGATGGTCATTCCTCCAGACAACAATGAAAGAGAAGAATACAGAGAGAATCTACCAGGAGATAAAGTTTCTCTTCTTTTCCTTTTTCTCATCCCCTTTCCTCCTCCTCCAATGTTAGGATCTTCAGTGAGCAAGAAGTTCACCTAGTAATTGTAGCCTACCCAGATTAGATGCATGAAAACAGTGTTCCCAAAACTAAAGCTTCCTAACCTTATAAATAGTAGACTATTAAAATGGAATATGCATCACTTATCTCTTTTCACTTAGGAAAGTTTGGGATTTACACAATGTTAAAGTAACAACACATTTAATAGGAATGAAAATACACAAAATAGGCCTACTTTATGAATGTAATCAACTACTTCTATTAAAATGTTTAGTGAATTAATAATAGATTTTTTTAAATACATTGCAGGTGGTAAATTACCTTTGTTTGCTTCTCCAGTATAAGAGCCTGGACTGCACTTTGCAGATGACGGTCTTTAGGAGAGGCATCAGTGAACACAAATATCTCTGATAACGGAGGGCTATGCGTAAGAGCCAACTGACACACAAACACATTTACAATGAAAAACATGCAGAGAGATACTTAAAAAAAGCATATTGCAATTTGTAGAAATCAATTTATTTTTTATAAATCATGGCATTTCACTTGTAGATTATATGTCAATATTTACACCCATACATTTGCCAGATTTTTTATATTTTCCATTCAAGATCCCAGCATAGATTCTAGAGGAGCCTAATTCTTCAGTACT
This sequence comes from Danio tinwini, assembly GCA_903798205.1. NCBI lineage: Eukaryota > Metazoa > Chordata > Actinopteri > Cypriniformes > Danionidae > Danio > Danio tinwini. The sequence goes on from CAIGQZ010032997.1 coordinate 12,139,584, forward strand.
ATTCACTATTTTGAGCATTTATTTATCAATTTAGATTTGTAAAATATTCATTCATTCATTTTCTTATCAGGGGTTGCAACAGCGAAATGAACCACCAACGTATCCAGCATATGTTTTACGCAGTGGATGCCCTTCCAGCTGCAAACCATCACTGGGAAAAATTCATACACACTCATACGCTACAGACAATTTTAGCTTACCCAATTCACCTATGTTTTTTGGACCTGTAGGGGAAACCAGAGCACCCGGAGGAAATCCATGCGAACACAGGGAAACATGCAAACTCCACACAGAAATGCAAACTGACCCAGCCAGGGCTCAAACCAGCAACCTCCTTGCTGTCAGGCGATTGTGCTACCCACAGCACCACTGTGCTGCTAGTTTGACATATTAATGAAATATTTGACTCTACCCACTACACTTGTAAAATATCTCTTCCATAACTTTGGGGTTCACTTCCACCACAGTTGTTCTGGATTTGGCCTAATTCATTATGTTTTTAGGCACATGGCAATCAGATGAGAGACATAATTCCAGTTTTGCTAGTATCTTAAAGTGAGATGTTGTTGTTATGGTAGCAGAATCTTTATAATTACTAATGCACAGTTATTTTGAAAGAAGAAACTCTGTATAACGTATACAATAATGTAAAATATGCATTTTTTAAAAATGGGCGGTGGCATATTTTAAGTTTTGAAATTATTAAGCTAGTTTTGATTGGCCATTGGACGAGTTTTGTTTCAAACATCTGGCAACCCACCCTGTGTTCCGGTGACACACACGCATATATATATATAAAATGTTTAATTTTGGCGATGCAGTGACTCAGTGGGTAGCATGTTCATCTCACAGCAAGAAGGTCGCTGGTTCGAGCCTCAGCTGGGTCAGTTGGCATTTCTGTGTGGAGTTTGCATGTTCACCTTGTATTTGCTTGCGTTTCCTTCAGGTGCTCCGGTTTCTACCACAAGTCAAAAGACGTGGTACAGGTAAATTGGGTATGCTAATATTGATCATAGTGTAGTGTGTGTGTGTGTGTGTGAATGAGTGTGTATGGATGTTTCCCAGTGGTGGATTGCGGCTGGATGGGCGTCCGCTGCGTAAAAACATATGCTTTATAAGTTGACAGTTCATTCTGCTGTGGCAACACCAGATTAATAAAGGGACTAAGCCGAAAAGAAAATGAATGAATGTTTCATTTTTGGAACATCATGTCAATTGTGCTTGACATTTTTAGGGAAATGTATAGATCTTATAATGACCTTAAAACTTAGAACTTTAAGATGATTTAGAACTTAAACTAGAACTTAAATTTATTTACCAATTTAGTAATTGTATAGTAATGTTGCTAAACCTAAAATTACAGTTAAAGCTTCACAAATGTGGGGGATTCTTTTTAGTTATATCAGAAGTACATTTGATGTAATTGTATTTAATTAATCTCGGATCAAAGATTTGTCTTTACCTGAAGTGCAGAGAGACACATCTCTGGTTCATCCCCACCTCCAAGAGCTGTCAGATTCTCCAAACTTTGCATGAACCGATCAGGGTCATTTGTTTCCATCACCGGCCCAAAACCTGAGATGTAACAGACTTCATCATCAAAGTGACTTAAACAATTTTAACACAGATTAGGGTTTTATTCAAAGCTGTGATGTGTTTGTATCAGGCAGAAAACAGGTCTAACCAGGATCATGAAAAGGCACCAGAACAAATGTGCCAGGAAGACTAGTACGTTTGCTTTTTTCACGGGCTTGTATGATGGAGAAGGCTCGGAGACGGGCAGCTGTGATCTCTTCAAACATACTACCAGTGGTGTCCATGACAAAAACCAATGCTGGGGGCTGCCGGACACTGAATAGCCTGGAAACAAAAAAGCAAAACTATGCAACCTTTAAACATGCACTCAATATAAGCACACATGCAGACCCTTTCACTAGGAAAGTTCCCAGCCTGTGTCCATACTCAAAGTGTTTATGCATTGTCATTGCAAGAAAACCCAGTTCTTGTGATGAGAGTCTTAATGAGCAATGCAATCAGTGGTGTAGAGTAACAAATTACAAATAGAGTAAATATCAGTACAGTAGATTTTCTTAGGTAAAAGTAGTTACTTGTGATGTATCTGTATTCTACTGTGCTATTTTCCTCTAGCCTACAGTAACTATTTTATATGTTTGGTTTTTCTCTACAGTGATTGGCTAAGTAGAATAGTCAGTTCAATGATTTCCGATCAATCAAATTACGCATAGAAAAAATCTGACAGACTGACCTCAAGACACTTTATAAAAGCAGCAAGCATGTGCAGTGTGGAAGCATTAAAAGTCTCCAAGAAGATGGAAAAATGTTACACACAATGACAAAGAGAATGTTTATAATAATATGATAATTAAAATCAAGAAATGGCCTTAAACAATAACTAAATGCACTACAGAACGTTACGTTTTAAAATACACACACAAATCCAAAAAGAGGTTTCAAAAAGCGATGCTGTCAGATAATAGGTATTCAGACTTCAACTTTGCCAACACTGAGTGAAAGGCGTGAGGAAGCCACCATACGTACTCTCACTAAAATACTTAATGACAGTTTATCATCACTGCACTGTTTCCTGCAAGGCTCTAGTGTCATCCTAACTTTTTTCAGCAACATAAGACATTTGTTATACCCAGGAGTAAAACAAATCATTGTAAACTCACCTTTATTTATTGTGCTCTAAAATTGGTGTACAGATAACTGACAATTTATAGTGTTTGATGTTCTTTAATTATTGTTTTTACCTTGTTTACCTTTGTTTATCATGTTAGATACTAGTATTTTTATTAGTCAAATATTGTTTTCAGTGTGTGTTTGACACATTTCAATCATTCATTCATTCATTTTCTTTTCGGCTTAGTCCCTTTATTAATCCGGGGTCGCCACAGCGGAATGAACCGCCAACTTATCCAGCACATGTTTTATGCAGCAGATGCCCTTCCAGCTGCAACCCATCTCTGGGAAACATCCATACACACTCATTCACACTCATACACTACGGACAATTTGGCCTACCCAATTCACCTGTACCGCATGTCTTTGGACTGTGGGGGAAACAGGAGCACCCAGAAGAAACCCACGCAAACGCGAGGAGAACATGCAAACTCCACACAGAAACACCAACTGACCCAGCTGAGGCTTGAACCAGCAACCTTTTTGCTGTGAGGCAACAGCACTACCTACTGCGCCGCTGTTGCCACTGCAATACCCTGTCCTGTCAAATTTTAAATAAACTAAACTAAATTGCATGTATTGTAACAGTACAGCATGAGATTAGATGTAATGTCAGTTACATGTAGGACACTCATAACTTTTTAGTCAGGGTTCAAAATGCAGCCTTAACTCTTATGCCCAATCCCAATTCTATTTTTGTACCCCTACCCCTTCCCCTTGGCCCTTACAACCGAGGGTTAAGGGGAAGGGCTTCAAAATTTACCCCTAAGAATTGGGACAGCACTTCAACACCTCCACACGTCATCATATGTCATTGCGATCTCTTGCTTCATATGAGATCAGATGATGGTGACTGCTGTAGTGATTCCAGTTGTGTTATTTTTTGGTGTTTATCTTCAGGAAATCACTGAAGGCATATATTATGTTATCATAACGATCTTATATGGCAATAAGATCGTAACTGTACTGTGTATTTACACAGTGGCCGTATTCATTTATGTAAACACACGAAAACAACACTAACATTATCCCAGACACTGTAAAAAGCAAATTTTCAGCCACTAGACTTCTCTGACAGGGTATTCGAGTGTCATCGGGTGTCAGTATGTTGTGGGACTGCTGGACTTTGCTGGGATAAAAGTCTTGTCACTTAACAAAAATATTGTACAGTATAGAATATAAAGTCATGGTGCAGTCGAAGAAGAATTAATATTGTGTATGACTCCAATGAGGACTGCATCCATACCTCTCTGCAATGACTCAAATAACCTATTAATGAAGTCCTCTGGAATGGCAAAGAAAGCATTCTTGCAGGACTTTCAGAGTTTATCAAGATTCTTTGGATTCATCTTCAATGTTTCCTCCTTCATCTTATCCCAGACATGCTCAATAATGTTCTTGTCTGGTGACTGGGCTGGCCATACCTGGGGCACCTTGACCTTCTTTGTTTTCAGCAACTTTGATGTGGAGGCTTAAGTATTAGGAGCGCTATCCTGCTAAATAATTTCCCCTCTCCTGTAGTTTGTAGTGTAATGAGCAGCCCAAATGTCTTGATACCTTAGGCTGTTAATGTTGTCATCCACTCTGAGAATCTCTTGCAGTCCCCCATACTGAATGTAACACCAAACCATGATTTTTACTTCACCAAACTTGACCGATTTCTGGAGAATTTTGGGTCCATGCGGGTTTCAACAGGTCTTCTGCAGTATTTGTGATGATTTTGATGCAGTTCAACAGATGATTCATTGGAAAAATCCAATTTTTTAAATGATCAACTAGAAGTCAATTTATTATTTGTTGCTCTTACAACTGGGATCGACGACAAAACTTTTGTCAGGTAGTGTACTTGCACTACATTTTTTGGCAGGTAATGGTAATTTAACTTGAGTATGATTTACCAAAACATGTAAAACTTTGTGTGAGAGAAAGTGAATCAAGAACTCAATTTATATTTTAAAAAAATTGATAAATGAGTGTACCAGCAATCAGTTTCTGTAAATCACTCCCAGTGCAATGGGCAACAATAGAGAAGTGCCAAACTGCATGCAGAAACACCACGGCTTGCTGTAATCTTTCTTTAGACTGTTTAACTGTCAAATAAACAACACATAGCAGTTGTAAAGCATCTTTTGTTCCCCAAGACTTTGTAAAAGAGCAACTGTTTCATGGCTCCAGTTTGCCTGGACAAGAGCATTTTCTGGCTTCCATTTCAGTGGAAAAGAGTTAATGGTGTCTATGGAAATTTTTAGTCTTGCCTCATATATCACGGTAAGCTGTATTTAACTTAAATGAAAGTGACCTCTGACCTGAGGAAGCTTTCTGGCCCCACCTCATGGCGGAGGTCTTGGAGGACTCTGAGGGTTGCTGTGGAAGCCAGATGGGCAGCTTCTTTATGGAGGAAGTGATGAGGGGAGAACAACGGAGATGTGCTGTCTTTGTTTATTCCTCCTTCAGCTCCTTGGTGAAGACTACTGTCCAGAATCCCACCGTGACTGCACTTGCCTTTAATAAAGAATACACTGCTTATTTCTTTTATTAAAAGTTACTTAATAGATCAATAGAATGAATAAACATTGCTTGCCATTAACAATTCTGGACGTGATACGTAAAGTAATAAAATAATAAGATGCATTCAAACACACACACACACACACACACACACACACACACACACACACACACA